>BGPR01006353.1:32931-62615 GCA_013235015.1 Araneus ventricosus | reverse complement strand
GGTGGGAAAATGACTGATCTAGAACTGACATGCAATCGGTCAGCACCAAGGATCTGCACTACCCTCAAGAACAATGGCATGATTAAAGAGACAGATGCTATAAAGGCAGTGACAAGAATATCTACGTACGGTTTCGGTGATGTTGAAAGGTTGTTTGTGATATAGATACACGAAAAGCAATTCCCAGGCAACACTATTTAACGAGAATATCTTTTGTGAAAAAATAAATTAATTTTCACCGTCCTCCTTAAAAAGACGTTAGGACCATCAATGGCCGAAGAAGTATTTAAGTTAAGCCATAGATTATATATAATTTTCTTCGACTACACATTATATATAAATTTTTGAGAAATTTCTTGGGAATGGAACGCATTATCGTATTTTACACTAATTTAAAAGGGAAAAATTGCTTCGCTTAACGAGTATTTCGCATTATGAGTAAGATTCTGGAAAGAATTATGCTCGTTATGCGAGGTTCCATTGTATATTATCCAAATGGAGGATGAAAATTCTTTTTCGTCCCTAAGATTGATGTTCATGCCATTTCTTAGAGTTTTGGCCAATAATTTGAAAATCTGCGTCATACTGCATGTATAAATAAAATTAACAAAATGTCCTCAAAATGGTTCTTCTAAGATAGACAAAAATAAATTTCGATCTTTTAAGAAACAAAATAAAATGCATTTGCCCTCTTGACCAAATTTTAGCAAAGTAGACACTTCCATTATTATTCATTTCTTATCTTGATATATTAATCTTCCTTATTATTCCAACAGTAACAAAATATAAGAGTTATTTTAAGCATGTGTGTTAGAAATTTATTTAAAATAATTAGATTTATTTCTAAAATATCAAATTCTACATCATTTAAATATCAAATTTTAACATGTCCATTAAAAATGCAGACCATTTTTTTCTTCCTTCAAAATATATTATGTGAATTCAAATGTTCTTTGTAGTTTCTAACATATAACGCCCATGGTTCAGGTCCAGTTTACATCGGAGATGATTGAAACAAGAGAACACGAAATGATTTTAAAATATACTCTTTCTCTGCAAAGCGCACCTACGACGAATGTAGCCATTTTGTTTTGATTGATGCTTGCAAGACCGTTTCCAAACATTCACGTTCCACTTACGGCTCCGATAAAAGAAACAAAGCACGAGAAATCCAAACATTGTTCTGACTGTTTGCTCCATGCCTGGCTATTTCTCTTTGAACTTCAGCGGCAAAGAAGAAGCAGAAATAAACTTCTATCACTGCCATATCGGAAAGCTTTTATTGTAAAATATTTCTCCGCGCTTGGTAAATATTGATCAGAACGTGAGATTTATGAAATTCCACGTTGAAGCTGTATTCTGTGAAAACGATTTTCCACTAGTGGTTGGTTGGCCTTTAGAGGAGAAGTAAACTGAATGTTGAAGGCTGTTCCTCTAACGATTGAATATAAAATAGAAAAATGGCACTGCAGACTTTTGTATGTGGTCTGCATTGAATGTATCTTCGTTTCGACTACGCATGAAAGTTGGTGAGATGACACGTATTTAAAACATTTGTTTGAGTTTGGTTCCTGGTTTAGAACTTAAAATGAAAAGTTCTGTTTTCGCGTTACATGAGTTTTTGAAAATTATAGAACCTTTTATTCAAATATTATATGGGATTTACTGGAGAATATTACAGAAATATGGACTTCGAAATTTTTTCTCATAAAGTATCTTTAGCTGTTCCAGGTCATGTATAAATTGTCTGCCTTTTCATTTGCTTTTGTTAGGAACTTAATAATTAAAACATAACTGTGCTTCTGTTTAGTCAGTTTCGCTCAGCGTTGACGACATTGATATTTTGTATGGAACTACAAGAAAGCTTGAAGTACAAACAAACAATAAAATATAAGCTTAGGAAATAAAATTATAAAAAATATAATCTTTCTTACTTTAAATTGCAAACAATATTCAAATGTAATTTCTTTTCCGCTCATAAACACATCTCAGTATGCTGGCAAATGCATAATCGTTCATTAAATTGTTAGTTGAATGCACAAAGATATGATGAGGGCTTTTATTGAAGCATGACATCTTTTATTTCAGCACAGCAGTGAATAATATGATTTCACGATATTAACACAATCTATATTTTAGTCTTTCGAAGATAGCTATAATTCCATATATAGATTCTAATGTAAACATTCACAAATTAAACTGACACACTGATTATTTTCTATTCCTAATCTCAAAAACTCTTTTTTTCTTGTTCTTTAATTCAATATCTAAAAACGTTAAGTAAAATATTATTTCCTCACGAAAAGCACTTCGAATTTCAAAATTCAGTAACGTTAAAAAATATATTTTATGCATTTTAAATGTTCCTTATTCTAGGATGAATGTTAGATACAAAAGAGATTTGTTTTTCTTTTGTCATAGCTGCATGTTGCGAGCTTCTAAATTAATTATTCCATGAAATGGTAATTTGGTACTTTTTTATGAATAAAATTTGTTTCTCCTATTACTTATAATTTTTTGTTATACCATGTCTTTCAGCCAGGGAGGTTTACAGTATATCCTAGCCCTTGCGGCCGAAGTTAATAAAATATTCCATCGTATTAAAAAGATCCTCCCCGAACCCTCAGACTAATACAGGCCACAGATGGCACTTCGAGAAAATTTATGATCTTAGCCGAATCTCTGCGATAAACGTCCATTCCTTTCACTCTCTGCCTTTCCAACCTTACGTCATTTTTTATAGAATGTATTTGTAGAAAAAAAGCTATGGAAAAAAAGTATCACCATTACCATTGTGTCACTACTTAAACTGTTCTTTAAAAAAATTTAAATAGGTGCAAACTAATGTATTATGCCACTAACCATTTCAATTTTGGTCAGAATGGAAGATAAAAGTCCTTAGAGGCTGTGCGTTTCCAAACGACCACCCCCCTCCGATAAGTATCCTTAAAAGGTAGGCACAGCATTTAATTGAACGTGAATTGATGTTTCCAAAGCAGGCTCAATAGTCTAATCATTTGTGATTGAAATATAGTTTTCAAAGATTTCTATTTAAAGGAATTTTATTTATTTTTAAGGAAATGGATCAAGTTTTGAAATCATAAATAGAACACATACAAATGTAAGTTCGAACCTGAGTAATTAATGGAACATATTTTTCATAATTTTTTATCTATATTCTTTTGAACATAAAAGCGACTTTTTAATTTATGCTGAAACCGTGAATACTGTGTGCTAGAAATATTTTCCAATTAAATATTTCCTTATTAAGAACTGGATTAACTTTTTCTTACTCTATTACTCTTTACTAATTTATTTTTCTTACTTTCGTACTCTTTACTAATTGATTTTTCTTACTTTATTACTCTTTACTAATTGCCTTGAAGCATAAATGTATTTTCAAAGGTAATACCTTTATAATTATACAGTATAATTTGTAATCAATGTAAAATCTTAGATAATCATACAATTAGTTCCATTTATGGCAGATTCACAATTCCAGACAGGATGTAGTATAATCACAAATAAAAAAACAATTAATAAAAACTCAAACAGATATTTATGACTGTTTCCATAGCTTCCTAAAATTAACGTGTTGAGCGATAACGAGAAAACTTTAGCAAGAGATTTTAACATAAATATTTTCTTATTTACCCTCCGAATGCTTAGCCTAATTACCAAACACATTTGCGAATTTCATAGAAGTGGTTTCCTCATGCATGAAGATCTAGCCTACGGTCTTGCAAGCCTACGTCTTTGAGAATTAATTTTACTTCCTGAAAAGCAGCGCTTATTGTTTAAAGAATCCGTTTAACACAGCTTACAGCTCATTACCCCTCAATGTGAGGACTCATGGCTGAATCACCAAGAATAGCTCTTTAGGAATGAGCATTAATATACACGCTCAACTTACACTGGGCAAAATGGATTGCACCGTCCAGACTGTGCAATTTAGTTGTTTCCCCTCGTTACGCAAGACGGATTAGTGCGAATTTGTTGCGAAAGTGCCGTGAGCTAGTATTAGATGAGACAGCAGCGTTTTCAGATTCTGAATTCAAGTCAAAAGTAGATTTAACGTAGAGGATAGGTGAAACATTTTACAATGTGTGTGTTTCGTTGTCATATCCAATTATTTTAAATTACTTTAAAAAGGCGAAATAGAGTTTGGACTTATTTAAACATGCAGCACCAATTAATGGCAAATTCATCAGCAAGAGCTCCTTTGCCATGTATAGATAAGGAGCTTTAGATTATATTCGAATTTAGTCATGGATTACACCACATTAGCCCCTACATTGTAAAAATCAAAATGCAGTTGGAAGTTCTAATGCTTTCTTGAACGTTTAATTTTTTGAAGAAGTTTAAATTATTTACGTACGAGAATCACAATTAGGCATACTTTTTCAAAAGTCTACTAAATCTTTTTCATCTTCTTCAAACTGGTGAATGGATAATAACACGAATTTATTCCTTTCATATTCTTTACTAATTTTTTTTAAGACGAAGACAAATTTTTGCTCGTAGTCTAACGTTTTGCAGTATACACATATTAGACATATGCTCGTGATAAAAGTGGCATTAGTATTGTTAACATTATAACTACTTTATCTTGATAAATGAGGCCGTTAAAAGATTCAGAGTCCGTTGGATTGAAATAAGCAGAAATTATTTGCATCATGGTCTACCACACATGAAAAGCAGAAGCACAGTGAGCATAAGACGAAAGTCTCTTATTTATATAGATTTTCAAGAGGATTGGAACGATCGAAAGTCAGCCAATAGGGATTCATAGCAATATAGTGAGACAGCGAATAGAAAGCATTAATAAGACAACCAATCAGCTCTATTTAATGTGACGTGATGGTTTAGAAATTTAGTGATGTAATATGCGAATACTCTATTCTAACAAGTATTGTACATAGCAAGCCCATCTTATTTTAACAACTTCACATAAATTAAGTATCGACCTGGTGTGAAGTAAATCTAAAAGCTTACAATAAGAATGATGAGTTGTATTGCTGTAAATAAATCCTCAAGCTTAAGATTGTTCTAACCTACTACACTGTAAAAAAAATCCCGTAAAATTTACGGTTTTAAACTGGCAGCTGGGTTGGTTGTGCAAAACCGTAAAAGTTACGAAGTAAATCCGTAGGCAAAACGGTTTTTTACCATACAGGAACAAGTTTTTCCCGTAAAAGTATGCGAAGTAAATCCGTAGTCACAACGGTTTTTTACCGTATGAAATCAAGTTTTCTCGATAAAAATTAAGTCATCGAAGTAAGTGACGTCATCGACTGAGTTGAGTTGTTTTTCTCCTTCTGTTGGAGTTGAAATGTGCATTATCAATTAGGAATATTAATTAATCAAGGCTTAATTATTAATTTCAATTAGTTTAATTAATATAATTTTTAATTGAACTTACTTGGACGATTTCGATGAAAGATGGTGACAAAACTTCTAACTCCTCCGAGCCGGGGATCGACACCGCGTTCATAGAAATAAAAGGCAGTCGCTCTAACCACTAGACCACCGGAGATCCCATAAAGTAAAGAAAAAATAATCTATTTGAGTTTTAATGTCGCTATAGCTCTAGTGGCGCCACCTAGTAGTGTAAAAATCAACTATTGTCAGAACACGTGTTTTAGGGTTACGGAGATGGAACCCTATTAAAAACATGAAATGAATGCAATAAAATTACATTTAAGAAAAGGGAAAATTATCGTACGGAAAGCAATATCGTATGACGAAAAATAGAATTTGAACTGACGGTTTTAAACCGTTTATGGCTGGAGCGAAAAACGGTGAAAAACCGTTTTGTCAACAAAACAGCTTTAAACCGTCAAATATACGGAAAAAGTCCGGGAAAAAAACGGATATTTTTTACAGTGTAGTACTACTACCTACTCTAAAGTAATAAAATTCATCCTTTTTTTTCTTTATCACAAAGCAAAAAATTTCACTTTCTGTATAGTTCTTCCAATTGCGAGCTATTATATGGTTTCATTTTGATTAGCTTATTTTCTTTTAAGTGCATCATATAGTTCCTTATGCACTTTACAGGAAATACTTCTAATCTTCTGTTCATTTTTATGGCTTTATATTCAATAATTCTAGCTAAGTAAGTTTTTTAAGAAAAGATTTAGATTTCTTTAGGAAATAAGGCATCAGTACAAATGTTTCTCTGAATATATTCTTTATATTGACTTTTGGAGCATAAAAAAGGTGCAAAACGTCATTTTTAATTACAATAAAGATTCCCCATACAATTCAAAGTTTCCTAAGGTATTTTTAAGTCTATTTTTTTCCAAAACTTGCGTATTGTTTAACATTCTTTTTTATGTTTTGTGAATCACATTTGATTAAACGCACTTCAGCATCTTAGAATTCTCGCTAATTATATTATTCCAAATTTGTTATTATTACCTTTTAAAGAAAACATTTTTACCGACATTCTTTTCATTTGTGTTGTTTGTAGTAGAATCCCTAGATAATTGTAAGCCAGAGTATTTACACAATCATCATGATTTAAATCACAGCAATGGAAAGAAAACACAAAATCTAATTTCTTAACATTTCTTTCTTTGATTAGAAATAGATTGTGTCTAGAAAATAATTTATCCATTGATTCATTTTGTCCATTTTTTCCAATATCCGAAAAATTAATTTACCTGCCCTTTCAACATTAGTATTATTTTAAATAATTATATTTTCTGATTTCTTTTTGGAGTAACTGTATCTTAAAACAATGATGTCATTTTCAATAAATAATGTGATAAATAATTTTATTAAACCGTATAAACGTAAAAGAAATTGGTTTTAATGACATATGGAAAGAGTTTTATGAATATAAATTCGATGCAAATGTGGAATTTTTTCCCCTTTCTTTCTGAAACATGAATAAATCGTTTTTGAATGATTTTATCTTAAGAAAGAGAAAGAAATCGAAACATTTATCTTTTACATAATCCTTTCATACTTGTTCTTTCCTTAGTATTTTTATTCAATATTTGTTAACTTATTGAAAAACTGGAATATAAAGAAATAATTTCATTTGATTTGACTGCAAAATTTCAAAGTAATTACATAGATATGTTTAAATATTTACTTGATTTAATTTCACTATCTAATCTTAAATATTCTTTTATTTTGTTTTCCTTATCATTTCTTAAGCTTCATATTGTTGAGTTGCAATTGCTTGAGTTATAGTGCTTGAACTCATAGATATGTGAATGACACTCATGACATAGAAATCACAGATTATATTGGATGAGGCAGTTCAATCTGATATTTTTGAAACAGTGCATGCTTAGCATTGAAGAGAAGGACAGGCGAGCGAGTCGGGAGATTCTGTTCCATTCTTCATAGAACTCGCATTTCAGACGGCATCGTGTTTTCGTGGATATTAGAACAACGTGTTTTTGCTAACGATTGCTCTTTGAGGAGAGGTGAATCGATTACCGAGTTTCAGCATGAATTTTTTGCAGATTCAGAATCCATCGAAATGACTGTTTACTCAAATAAAACAATCTTAGGTTGGTTTTAATCTTACTCTAAGAGAATCATAAATAAAAACAAAACCACCTGGTAATTCACCAAAGGTGCGTACTCCAGAAAATGTGGAAAGGGTTCGAGTAGCAATGCTACGAAATCCATGTCGCTCTGCTTAGAGATATTCTGCGAAACTTTAATGAATAATTAATCGCAATATGGGATTTTAATTTCATGACTATCATCAAGTGCTATGCAGTCACGAATGTTCATGTTTACTAACAATTTTGATTTTTGCTAACAATTTAATGATTATTTCAGAAACATCCTCCTGTTATTCTTTCCCACCTTGCAGATGCAGGTGCTTTAAAGAAAAAATAATGAAATTCTTTCATTATCTAATAAAAATATAGAAATTTTAATTTTTTTAGTGAATTATTATCTTAATATTATTTCTACACTCCGATTGAACTAATTTTGTAGATCTGAATTTTAGATGTTTGAACATCCATCTATGTATCTTTAGATTAGTTTAGTAAAATTAATGCCGCAATTACAAAGTCACACACATGGGAATATTTAAAGTTTAACTGAAGCTAAAAAATTGAATTTTTTCCTATTAATCATCTTTTCTCTACTATTGTGTCTGTGAGATATTTAATATCGGAGAAGAATCACATATTGAGATCATGATAAAAATGAAAAATTCCATTTTACATTATGTAAAAAATTCACATTAAATTTAATTTTAAATTCATAAGAATAAATGTTTCTTCCTATCATTTCATCAACATGAAAATTAAATTAACTCACCTCCACCAACAAATCACGAGAATAGCCGGATCAAACTGAGGACTAAACAAAGACCTCAGGAGAAGACTGTACAAAACAGTTGCAGAGCGGATGATTCTTCATGGGGATGCAGCATGGGGCTATGCATTATCAGCCAGACAGTCCAGGCAATTAAATTCAATTCAGAGGAAACATCTCAGGAGCGTATTCCACCAAACCAATAGCCACACTCCAGGTTATAGAAGGGATCATGTCGCTCCAAATCAAAGCAGAACAGGAAGCGGCCTACGTGAGAACAGCAGACTCCGCAAAACTTCTCATTACAACAACATCAAGTTCGACCCCATTGACTATGAATATGGCACAACTTCCACCAAATTCCACCCAGCAATTTTTCAACTCGAAGACAAAATCTCCCTATAGAAGCAATTCCTTCCAGAAACAGGTCGCAACATTTACACAGACGGCACAAGGATGGACGACAAAACAGGCAAGAAAGAAGACACAACGAAATATGAATTAGCACCTCAACACAATCTCTCAAGTAGAGCTTCTTGCTATGCGGGAAGCTTGTATTTGGTCAAGCAAGATCAACCAACAGGTTATTTGTATTTTTTACGAAAAATATATCCATCTGTACCCTTTATACAACTGAAACACTGCAAGAATCTGTTTTCAAAAATATACAGGAATCTGAAATTTCTTCTGTAAAGTTTACTGACACATCTTTAGCTCAAATTGCACTTTGCAATCTATCGTAATTACTCAGTTGATTGTAAATGATCATAACACTGTCCAAATAAATACCTTTCTTTCTCCTTAGAAATATAGTAGAGTAATGAAATACACTCGAAGACACTACTCTTATTCTAATCAAAAGCATGATTTGTTATGATAGAAAGAGAAAGGGAGAGATCTTTATAAAAAAATTAATCCTTCCTACAAACTGCAAGAATGAAGAAGTCTTTATGACAGAATGTAAAAGTGAAATTTATTCTTGTATACGAGAAATTCTGCCGAAAAGAAAATAACTATAGTTAATTCACTATTCGATTTTTCTACCAAATTAAGCATGCCTCAGGCAAGATCGTTCTCAATTTAAATTTTTTTAGTATATAAATGTATATTTCTATCTAAGTACATGTTTATTTTTATAATATAATGTTTATTTCTATATATTTCTAGTGCTAACATGGACCTTTTCTATAAATTTTTGGAAGGGTCATGTGTTTTTTTAATCTTTTTCTTTCTTCTCTTCTGTTAAATTTTCATTTTATTATCTATAATTTTTCTTTTATTTTTGTTATTATTTAAATTTTCTTGTTTTAGTTTTATAATATACTGCAAAATTTTTCTTTTTCATTAGGTTACTAACTATTTTAAATTATTTTCTGGCATAGAAATTTGCTCTTTAGAAGACAGTCTTTTGAGAATTTTAAACATTTAAAATTGCATGCATACATATAAAAAATAAACTGTAAAAATATAATAAAAATATATAAAAAGAAAAGAATATATAGAAATATATATTTTCATAAAATAGTGCTGGGTCCGGTCTGCTTCCAATTCATGTCCACCTAATCCGATTTCAAAGAATCATATAGGTTCTAGATACAGGAACACGAAATGATGTTATGTATATGTATATATATTTCTATCTCTCAACAGAGTTGCAGGAAACACACAAAACAACATAATCTTAAAATAATCATCTTGTTTTTAAGAAATAAAAATGCAAATGCTTTCAAAATCAGCAACTTCATTCCTCGGCAATTTTAATAGTTGCCTTAAAATCACAAACCGACATTACAAATCTCTAGATTCACATTATCGTTTTTGAAACATCGCGAGTATCCGGCTTTTAAAATTTGAAAGCCATTTCGCTTAACATTTATCTACTTATCTTTCCTCGTTGTCGTCCTAGTTTATCATTAGAATAGAATTTACGTGTCGTTTAGGCGCACAATTTACAGTCAACAATAAAAGAGGGGGGAAAGCATGTTATCAAAATATCATTAAAAATTTAATTAAATGAAACACTAATAAATTATCTTAAATCGTCTCGTTTTGCTTAATTTTTCGAAAGCTCATCTTTCGTGCTGTGAAGGGGGAGAATTTCTTCTGTTTTTGTTCACTTGAAGTAAATCGGTGTTGAATTAAAGTTTTTCCGTCAGTCCTCAGCAAACAATGACTTTGTCCGCGCTGTCGCTATCTCCTTTCTTTTTTTAAAAGTAACAATAATAAAGTGGTGTAATTAAGCTGGTAAGGCAATTCTGTAGTAGCTTTTAATTTTTAAGGTTTCTTGGTGAATCCTAGAAACATAATAATGAATTAAGTGATTCTAGAAGAGTAGATGGTAAGTATTCATAATTATGAGATCACCAGTAAAACAAATGCTCCGAGACAATGAATTGGAATCTTGTCAATTATAACATGTAATAATGTTTTTAATCTTTTTTCAATAAAAATAAAATATTTCCTGCTTACATTTGTATTCCTATTTCTTTTCAGAAATAAATGAGAAAATTTAATATTTTATCCTGAAGGGAACCATACAATTGTGGAAAATATCTATTCGAGTTTAACCCATGGTCTGCCTCATCACAAGAGGGCGCTCTCGACTGTATGAGAATTAATTTCGAACTATGGTTGGGAGCGTCGGTTTTGTATTGTTTGAGTAGGCTTGAAGAAATGTAGTTCGTTTTCAGGTCGATTTGACGGCCATCGTTATTTATAGATGTTTTTTTATTAAATGTTATTTTTAAATGTATCTGTGTAGTTTTTACGAGTGTCAGTGTCGTCTCCTAGCACCCTTAGAATTAGATTTAGTTTAGCTTCGGTAGTTTTTGTTTCAACAATTGACACAATTTAAAGTTGCTAGGGTTATTAGGGTTGCTTCAAAAGGACAGAATAAGTAAAAATTAAATTTTTTTGCACAAATTTAATGTAAATAAAATTTATTTGTTAATGGGGTGTTGCCTTGAGCAAAGAATCTATGGAGATTCAAATCTCATGGGTAAAAAAATAATCAAAAAATTAAGTCTTCAAACTATTATATCGAAATGTATGACATACATTTTAGTTAGGTGTCTCTCTCTTTCTCGCCAACTAAGTAATTTTACACATTTTTCATTGAGTTTATTAAAATAGTTTTTTTATCTTTTGCAAATTAAATTGTTACATTTTAATTTGCAAAAGTTTTTATTTTTCTCTACCTTCTTTAGCTATGAATTATTTAGCTATGTTACAATCCGTGAAACAAAAATTTGCAAAGGAAAGCTCTTTCTTTTCCTTTTGAAGTCTTATAATTGTTATTAGAATCAGGTATATTTTTCTCAAACCAGGAACACAATGTCTATGAAAAAGCGAAATATCGTTTCCCTGTGTTAATTAGACAAATAACACAGGCTGGAATTCAGGGAGAGAACTTTGAGAGTCAAATTCAGTTCACTGATTATGATGGTCATCATTTTATCAGTGGTTTGCCAAAAATATAAATTCTCAATATTCTTTGTTCAGTGTGTACAATATGATATCAGTACATGTCGACATAAAATCCTGTAACACCTGATTATTTTGCTCAAGTCAATTTTAATTTTTTAAATATTAGAATGATCTATATGTAAGTGTGCGTATGTGTGTCTGTGCGTGTGTGTCTGTATCTGTGTGAGTGTGTGCCTGTGTGTGTGTCTGTGTGTATGTGTTTATGCATGTCTGTATGTATGCATACATGTCTGTATGAATCTATGCATGCATGTCTGTATGTATGCATGCATGTCTGTATGTACGTATACACAGTTGGGTGGATCGAAAAGTATAGGAAAAAATTTTCTTTTTGAAATTCTTTTTTTGCATGGGGCGGGAAAGTTGTGTCTTAAGTATATTAGTTTATATAATTTTTTTATTGAAATTCATTTATATCTTCCGGCGCCCCAAGCGCCTCAAAAAATAGTTAAAAATTGAATTTTTTTATGAAAATTTACAATTTTTTTGTTTTGTTTTGAAATTATTTTTGGCATGGGGTGGGAAAGTTGTGTCTTAGGTATATTAGTTTACATATATTTTTTTATTGAAATCCATTCATATCTTCCAGTGCCCCAAGTGCCCCAAAAATAGTTAAAATGACATTTTTGGGGGGAAATTTATAAAAAAATATTTTCAAAATTTTCTTCAGCGCCGAGTAAGAAAGTTTTGTTTTGCGTATATTAGTTTACGTTTTTTTATTATTATTAAAGTTCATTCATATCTTCTGGTGGCCCGAAAGCCCCCCAAAAAATTAAAAATTTGCATTTTTACAAATATCTATTAAAAATTGTGAATTAATGAAACATATTTGAAAAATTGGCAGATTATTCAAGTGCTAAAGTATAAACTTATAAATAATTATAATTTTATAATAATACATAAAGTATAAATTTAATAGTCAAAGCAATAAATCACAAAACTTATAAAAAGCGAACTTAATCATATTTTTTTAATTCTAATAGTTTGAAGATTTACATATTTCTAAAGGATGTAATCCTTCTTGGTATTATAATGCTTGATAAGACTTTTTGATTGTGTCCTATTCAATATGAAACCGTGTCTCTTCTCTTCTCCATATACACTTTCGGACGCTTCAGACACTATGCGAAAACATCTTTCTACAGCTTGGGTATGGCATGGATATTTTGACCGTTCCTCCGTTTAACTTTTACCATGTCCTCTATTTCTTTAAATGGCGCATTCATCAAAAGAGGTGGTTCAAATGTCCAACTCGTTGACAGTTAATAAGAGCAAAAAAATCCTTTGCTTTAAAGTCTATTTTTGGTACTTGAAAATTTCTTATTCTGATTATCCTCTGTTTTCATTTCCAGCACAAATTAGTTTTCGTAGTGCTAAAGACCTTATATCCTCTCTGTTATCTGTGAGAATTGACAATAGCAAATTTTCTGGATGACAAAAGAAGCTATTTTGTTGAACAAAAGTGTGTACTATATTTCTTAAATTGGGTTCCAAATATCTAAAATTGAAATAAGTCTCCAAATATGCAGCTCTCCTTCTGTTATGGAGGGCTTTGTCTTGACATGGAACCATACAGGTTGCGTATACCTTCATAATATATGTTGCAAGAATAATAAAATTGTCAGATGGTTTTTCTGTGACCACATACAACATTAAAATTCTACCTGCAATTGTTAGCCACCTTGAGTTAACAACTGGTCCAGACTTTCTTAATGTGAGGTCAGAATAACATTCACCGCGTGATATCGGTAGGCAAATATCATATAGATATTGTTGATCATTGCTGAGAACCATTTTATCTATATTATGTGGCATATTCTCCATACTTATTGAAGAAAACGGAGCTACATGTAGCTCCTCGTAGGCTTTGATTGCTTTACCAAGTGGTTGACAAAATTCTTTAGGACCAGTTGTTGCACCATCCAAACAATTTAGTAGATGACAGGGAGGTAACTCCTTTGTTTGAAGCAAACAAATTCACCATTGTAATGGTCTATTGAGGCCAGTTCCATCAAGCGAATAATACCTCCCTTGTTCCCAGTATTAACATTTGTTCCATCGCATCCAATTACTGTTAGCCCATTTAATTACATATTATGTGTTCCAAAAAATTGAGTATTGCTTCTTTTATGGTCTTAGCTTCTCCTGTTGCAGCAGTAAAATGTCCGATATACACAGGTAGGTTCGTTTACAAGAGTATAATGCTCCTCGTTCGAGGTCTTTGAGTAGTACTTTGTGTCCTTCTTAATTAGCACTTTTGTGTTGTCTTTTCTCCTATCGAAATATAATCTGGTTAAAAGAGACCGAGACACTGTTAACTTAGTAGACTTTGCAACTGCATTTTAAAGCTTTTACGCTGTCTACGAATTTTATTGCGATCTACCACATGCGAAGCCTCTCCTTCGTGTATAATTCCAATGTCTTGCAGAACAGCACTGAATGAAGTAGCTGTTCTATCTGAAATTCCGTATCAATCACATTCCATTGCTAAGGTAGGGAAATCTAGACGATTTTATGATTGATATTCCAAGGTAATTACATCCGTATCTGTATACAAGGACGAAGACATAGTGTTGAGCTCAAGTAGCTCCATTGATTGAGCACGAGCAGCATCAGCATCAGTTTTAACCATTTTACGTTTTATTCTTTTGTCTTCCATCTGTTTTCTTTTTCCTTTTCTCTTTTTTCAGTAGGAATTACTTCCACTTCTCCAATAACCATTTTCCTTTCTAATATTCGATCTTTTATAAACAATCGCTCAGCAAGTGGAATTTTCAAATCTTTTTGGAATTTACATGTATCGAAATTTGTACACTTACAAAATGTGATATCGAACAAACACGATATTTTTTCAGTACGATAATTTTCCAGCTTTTGTTGGTATTTTTTTATCATTCCTTCGCCCTCTCCTCTACGTTTCTCTCTGCAAAATCGTTTCTTTAACACATTTTTAATTTTTAATTCGAAATTTGCATAAATCCGGACGGATAAAAAACGTTTTTTTGCAAATATTTAAGCGCCCTGGGGCACCGGAAGATATTAAACAAAGTTGAAAAAATTTTGCATATATTAGTACACTTAAAAGACAACTTTCGCACCCTATGCCGATTATTTTATCCACACTTTGATTTTTCGATCCACCCTAATATACAGGGTCCCCAAAATGCGGAACAATCGTTTATTTCCTTAAATAGTGATTTTAGGCATATACTTCCAATTTCAAAGTTTCATTAAATAAGGTAAGAATTTGTATGAAAATACTTTGATATACAAGAGGATTGACAATAAAAAGTTACAAAAATGAAATTTTTATACTGCCCCCATAGAACAAAAATGTCAATAAGTAAAATGTTTCTTTTACATTCGTCTATTCACATCAAAAGTTGCACGCTTCCGTCAGCATAACTTACAGATATTTAAGAAGACAAAGGTGTTGACTTAGACCATTTTTCCATACATCTCACTACCATTCATCCAGTCTTTCGACGTACATTTTAGGGATAATATACATATTTAAAAAAATTATTTAAGGGGCGGTAACAGGAAATAACAATGTATTTGTTGACTCTTGTTAAATCTAAAAACTAGTCAAATAATTCATTAATTGAAGTATTTGCAAAAATAGTTCATCTTGTGACCTTCAAAAAAATATTCATGGTGACATATCAGCAGTGAGGCTCATCTTCCCAGAAACAAGCAGTGCTATAAAAATATTACTAGAATGCAATTGAAATACAATTTTTCTAAAATAGCTTCACCTTCAAATAGTTCAAACTTGTAGTTGTAATTATCTGAATTGTATTTCAGATAATTACAGTCCTTTTTTCTGTGATTTCCGTTTTAATAAGAGAAATCGAATATGTAGGAACCAGCCAAGTTCCCGTTGAGGCAACATGAAAGTGAATCTGACACCTGAAAACAGCAGATGAAAAAAAAATCAAGAACGCGAATTGCGAACCATGGATGAGACTAAAAAAGAGAAAAAAGTAACATTAGGTGAAGGTGAGTCACAGGGAGACATTTATCAAATGAACCAAAAGTAGCATAAACGTTTTATATCCTGGGTTAATGATATAATAATATGCCCCCAAAAAATTTTCTAGCAATGTAAGAAATAAATGAAATACTCTGTATTACGATTTATGTTAAATGACAGAAACTTTTTGTACTAATAATTTATGAAAAAGTTCATAAACAAATTTGAGAAATATTTCCGCAAAAAAAGTATTAATAATCATTAAGTTATTTATAATATATTGTTCGTCTATATTTCGGTATAAACTTTTCTTCCAAAAGGTTTTGACCTAAATATGACCGCGAAACGCCTGGTTATATGCTAGTTAATTATATGATTGAGCTGACAATTGGTATATTATTAATAACTTTCTGTAAGAAAACTGTCCATCTTAAACATTTAATTCCGTAACAAGCAACACTCAGCATTCTCACTTCGCAATATTTCAACTATTTTTCGCCCTCTCTCAAAGGCTATAAAAACCACTGCTTTCACACCTCATATAACCTAACTCATGATATTCCAAGCAGAGACATTAAAGATAATATATATCACCTTAAATATATCATTTTTACCATATACAAATAAATTCTGCTGATAATAGGCTTATTAAGTCACAGTTGATAAATTAAATCAGCTCTTAAAATTTACTACAAAATTTCGAATAATCTCTTCATCCGACTGGTCACAAAGACCTCCGATATGTCGAATTTGTTTACAAAATTAGAATTAAAATTACTCATGTACAATCTTATGTATGACTAGTACTTCGTACCTGTTGAATGGAGTGTAATATTGGATGAAAAATGAATAACAGAAAAAGTCTGCTTTTCTAAACGAATTCCACAGAAATGTGCCTTCATTTATTAACTATTATTACTATGGCGCGAGTTTTATTGTTGGTGACGTCAGAGCGTTACCGAGAGAACTGGGATATTATATTAGTAATAACAGAAATCGTTTTAATGCAATTTTTGATAAAATACTGACAGCTTTGGGGATTAAAGAAGCATTTGTGCTTCACTCACACAAATTGTTTTCATACTCAGGTTATCGTTCTCATACAAATGTTCAGTGTTTTTACACCTACATTTCATTACAGAATTAAAATCATCTTTGTAAAGAGGCAAATCTAAAATAGAAACCTTTGGTGAAACTACTAAAATTCGTAAAAGAATAAAGTAATATAGCGTTGAAAAACGACTTATTAAAATTTTGTAAGTGAAATTTAAATTTTAAGACTGGACAAAAAGACGATAATTTATAGAAAAATGATATTGATTCCCCCTTTTTTGGAGATAAGGAAACCTCCACATCGAGGAAATTCAATTTAATTAAATTTTTAAATATATATTCTAAAAAATATAAAGATATATGTTAAAAAGCTTCACTACAATGAATCTCATTTATCAAAAGAATCACCGATTTTATATTCAGAGCTGAATCAAGGTGCAGTGGAGAATACTAAACAATGAGTAGGAAGGAAGATAAGTTACGAGAGGTTTTAAATTTTACCACATTTTGTAAAAGACAGTGTTGAGATTTTTTTCAAATTAAAATATTTTTTAAGTCAGAGATGAATCTATAAAAATGATATTGACGGAGGGAAGAGAGGTCTCTGTTTCAACTCGACTGTTCAGCATTTCTTCTGTCTGTAAATTTATCAATCTCGTCCAAACGGATTGATCAATTTTTTTTCCAATTTGTATGAAGGTTCCTTAAGGTGATGAGAAACCAACGTATTTGTAAGAATTTTTATTTTTTGATTTCATTTCAAGATGGTGGCCATTTAAATGATTTAAATATTTCGTTAGTCAATGGCGAGTTTGGACCCTTAAAACATTTGAATCATTTTGGAAAAGGAAAGACATTTAATTGTAATTATGTTTATACTGATAAAAGCTGGCATTTAATTGTAATTTTGCAAATACAGATGAAAGAAGATATTTGGTAGTACTTATGTTAATAGTGATGAAAGCAAAGATTTGTGTAAATAATCCGCAAACACAGTAGAAAGATAAGAACGTAGTTCCTCGTTGAGAGTTGCTTTTTTTGTGCTTAATTCCATATAACCTTGTTTTCCTCTTTTCTTTAAAGTATGCTTTTTCACTGATTCTAGTAAAAAGGCTCATGTTATAAAAATTTGAAGAAAACCTACAGTTTCGAGCGTAAAATTTTCCACAACACAGTTTTGATTTAATTTTAGTGTCCAGTTAATGTATTTGTTTTGTAAATACAGGGAGTAAAATTTCTGCGTAAAGTAGGTATGGAAAATTGTACATTGACAGCTTTAAGACAGTTACAGCTTTGTACAATAGTATATATATGGGGACAAAGAAGGTACCTCCTCGGGAGACAAATTATGATACATGATGCCCCTGGAAACAATATTGTTGCAAAAGTCTTTCTGTGGGTGTATGGTGTGAACAGTCCAACACGCAGGATAATGGAGAATGAAGGTTTATTTACAAATATGCAGGAAAACACGTAGCACAGGTACAGGAAACAATAGTTCTTGCACAGATTACCAATGTAAACAGACAACAATTCACAGGTAATGACAATTCAGCACTTTGTTATCTAACAACACAAACAGTCAGCAAATAACGACAATAACTGCACTTTCAATAGCGCTCAGCTCACCAGCTTCCTAGCTCTCGCTGCGGACGAAGCTCTCAAGTCGTTTCCAATAGGTCAACACTACTCCCTCTGGATACAACAACATATTCATGGAGTACCCGCCCCCCGCAGGGGGGCTACCTCCTGTCATGATAATTTGGTGTTGCGTGACGGTCCATCTTTGCGTGATGAACAACTACTCCCTCTGATACAGGCGCGATCCTTATATACTCTGACCGACAGGCCGTGACGTCACAAGGAGTTTTCTCGTATATTCACGCGTATTTCCTTTCCTAATAGAAATATAGAGAAAAGGGTTGCATTTTCTGGAATCATCTATTTGTCGCCAAAATGGTAGTCAAGGTCAGGGGTTCCGGAACATTTGCTGCTGTCACTCCATGCTTAACCTTGTAAAACTCTCTTCCCAACCATAGGACTAACATTGCTGGGAACCAACTTTCCATGTTCGTAACAATATTGTCTTCAAAATGAATGGCAACATAGTTTAAACCTTTCAAATCTACAATGAAGAACATATCTTAATTTTTTGTGGTGGGGATGAGGTCTACTGTTTGCATAACTACTAGTACGCATTGTTTGAAATGATGCATGCAAAAATTACAATACACGCTGAATTACACTTTCAATATTAATCAGTATACTAATCCATCAACTATGAGTATCGGTTACCAAAGAAAAACTATATGGTAAAAAACTATTCCCTTCAGGTATTAATACTTCATAAAATAAGAGATTTTGTATTCTTGATTTCTAAGAGTAATTTTTTAAATATTTAACTGTGTTCTTTTTTCTATTTACTTAATGACGTAGAATGTCAAATCATTACTTTCAAAATGACTTGTTATTACTTTCAAAATCAGTCATAGCCCATGTGGATTTTCTCTTTTTCAAACGAATTTTGTTACTACTATTAAGTTCATCACTTCGGTTAAAACATACTCACTTGTGATGAAAGGTATTGTAGTCTCTGTCTAAACGGTAATCAGGAAGTGTTTGGTGACATAGCCAACAAATTGATATCTACATCCCTCTGCTTTTCTGTTAAATGTTTTGTGGATAATAAAAGGTTTCTAAACTTAGTTGAAATCAAATCATTCTACCATGCATCTTTAACACAATTATTAAGACCTGTCTATTATAATAAAATTAGACTTCAAAAATTAAGTTAAAAATTATAAAAAATAAGCATTAATAAAACCTTAATATAAAACACAGAAAAGCAAATTAGAACGAAAAATACAATTAGAATGAAAGCAAAATGGAAGAAAATTGTAAAAGAAACAAAATGGCCATTCTTCCTCAGAGGCCACACGCCATTCTAGCTCTAACGCAGGACAAAAATTTTCTGAATAAAGGAATGACCATTAGTCAAAATTATTCCTTTAAGTAGTCTGAATTTTTGTCCAACCTCTGAAAATAGGATAAAAGGAAAAAAGAAAAAACATAACAGATATCTGTACAACAGAATCAATAATGAGACAGAAACCAAAAAGCAAAAAGTCATCATCTTTCAGAACAGCCGTTCTAAACAAGTAAAGCCCAATAACATCAAGAAGCAAGCCCCTAGCTCCATCTATGTTGAAGAATTCGAACTATTCTCCAGAAGAACAGAAATTCTTAAAACAGTTTTTAAAAAAATTTATTAACATTTGGGAAATAACAAGGATATCCATTATCTTTTAATATATTTTTTAAATTATCTAAAGCCTTAACAAAAGTATATTGGTTATTACAAATATTTTTAATCCTATTAATTTGAGAAAATATAGAATTTCTTAAAATTTTAAACTGAAGACATGTATGAAAATTGCAGAGCTTTGAACTTAAAATCTTTTCGTTTATCATAAACTCCGACAGAGACACCTGAATTTATAATTTTAATTTCTAAATCCAAAAAATTACATTCGTTCACTTCATTATTAGTTTTATTTAATTTAAGCTCCTCTGGAAAGCAGTTAAGAATGGAATTAACATTATTATAATTAAACAATAAAAGGTCATCAATAAAACGGAATCCGAACACAAGTTCATTCTTAATTAATTCTCTCTCAAATGAATGAAGAAATAAATTGGCCAATGATCTGGACAAGCAACAACCCATAGGAATTCCGAGAACGTGTTTATAGTAGTTAATTCCATTAAATAAATAATTTTCACAAATATTAGCTCTGCAAATTTCTAACCATTTATATTTATCAATTAAATCAGTATTTAGGGACAGATCATATATATTTGAGGAAACTTCAATTAATTTATTGTGTTGGAGACTAGTAAAGAGATTTTCAAAAGCAAATGTAAAAATATTATATATTTTATTTTCTTTGATAAAATTCAAAATTTTAGTGTTATTGTCAATGATAAAGTTCTCTTCTTCTTTTATTTTGTTAAGAATAATTTTAAGAAATTTGAATAATAATTTTCCAAAATGATAATTATAGCAGCCAGTGCCACAAGTGACAAATCTGAAATTTAATGGATTTTTATGAAATTTAATAGTGTGGAAAATGTAAGGATAATTTAAATTACTGGTTTTAATTTTAGTTTTTTTTAGCTAGTGCTAAAATCCTTTTATTAAGTTCTTTTTTTGCCAAATTTGATAAGTTTATATGTTTTATTTGAATTATATTCATTAAGAATAATTTTCTTGAAGTGTTATTTACACATTATGCAAAAATTATTCCCTGCCTTATCAACTGTAGTAATAATGAATTTACTTTTTAAATCTTCAATTTCTTTTTTAAGATGCTTGTTGAAGAAAATTCCTCTATTAATATCCCTACAATTATTTTTATAAATTCTATGCTTCACTTCTTTTAAGATGCGCTGTTTCCATTCTCCAAATCCTTCAATGGGCCAATGCTATTTCCTGGCAACTTTTGCAATAAAAATATTTAAGTCACAATTAATGGAATTGACAATACTAATAGGACCAACTTTCTTCTAAGCCTAAATTTAGTTCCCTTTTTCATAATATCTCTAAGAGATATGAATTCAACAATATTTAAATTACCCGTGATAGTATGTCGCCTATCTTTATCAATAAAATCTTTGTAATCTTCATCATTACAATAGCAGTGCGTATTGTTAATCTCATTTAAGTTTTTACAAAAGTAATTATAGTTGCAAATTTGCTGTTTAAGAGTCCTTGAAAATTTAAATGCAGTTGAAATAACAGAAATATCTTTAACAGGAAAATATTTTTTGTTATCATGAAAAATTTTAGGTAACTTTAATCCTTCAAACACGAGATCAAGGAAAGTAATAACACAAAATTCCTTTCTTTCAATTTTGTTAACTTTGAAGAGAAGTCTATAGTTGGTAATTCCGAGTTTAAATTTTACTAAATCAAAGAAAATATATTTAATGTTGCATGTTTAGAGCATCTGTTTTGAAAGAGGATGACTTTTTGCTTTTTGGTTTCTGTCTCATTATTAATTCTATTGCACAGGTATCTGTTATGTTTTTCTTTTTTCCTTTTATCCTATTTTCAGAGGTTGCCAAAATTCAGGCCACATAAAGGAATAATTGTGACTAATGGTCATTCCTTTATTCAGAAAATTTTTGTCCTGCTTTAGAGCTACAATGGCATGTGGCCTCTGAGGAAGTATCGCCATTTTAGGTCTTTTACAATTTTCTTCCATTTTGCTTTCATTCTAATTGTATTTGTCGTTCTAATTTGCTTTTTGTGTTTCATATTAAGGTTTTATTAATGCTTATTTTTTATAATTTTTAACTTAATTTTTGAAGTCTAATTTTGTTTTCGTGTATTCCATCAGAAGCAGCTGCATATGCGCCTTTCTGTATAATCCACAAAAATTTTAATTAATTTTTAATTCAAGTTCTATTAATATTTAATTTAATTTTCGTTAAATTTTATCAATTACAACTGTGTATTATAATTTATTTTTGGTTGGAGAGTATAGAAGGAAAATATATGGTGCCCATTTAAATAAGGGCACCCGGGCGGGCCGGGCCGCCCCGAACTTCAGAACGACGGCAGCGTTGGTCATGAAGGTAGTGTCTAGGCATAGTAAAACGTCTACGAGCTATGCGATGAGACAACTTACAAAGCCACCTGGTGGAAAACTTCGGAGTTAGCGTCTCTATCTCCAAAGCGGTACAAAATAGAGGGTAAATGTCTATTAGAAATTTGTAGAGTGTAATCAATTTAGTACAAAAAGACACCTTGTGCACATTAATACGAAGAACGGAACGCTTAAAATGCACATTTGTTCCCTAGTAGCATGAACTCATCGTTTTTTACCTGGCCTTTCATCGAATTCATCGGAAACTGTCCAATATCTTCGAGACAATAACGTTTAGATCAGTATCCGAGAACCGGTTTCCGTTTTGGTAAATTTGATCGGAAAATGATATGTTTATGAGCAGTTTTTCGGATTCGTTTGCCAATTGGAAATTCACAGCATATAGATATCGTTCCACTCTCGGATAATGCTGAAAATTGCATGAAATTACTGATAGTCGAATTTGATTGGTAAATAACCCTGTGATGTGCTGTTCGAGAGTATTTGCAACTGCAATGGCTGTCATGCCATTTGCTATCGTCGACCTGACAGTCTTAATTTGACCGTCTTTCATTTGGAAAAAAATGTAAGTATTTATTTTATTCTTAATTATCTTTATTAATTTTATTACTTACGGTATGTTTAGTAAATGAATAAAATTATTATAAAGCTTTTTTGAAGGTTAGATATAACATAAACAAGCAACCTATGATTGAATAATTATCATTCTCAGTGAAAAACAATATATTCATGCTAGAATAATTGATTACTCTCTGTGTATAAAGAAATGTGCACATGCATGCATAATAAAAATTGGTGATAATTTTGGACAGTGTAAACAAACGCTCTCGCACCGTCTTCAACAGTTTAGCCTTCTCTGCCAGTCAAATACAGATGATTTCTGGACCTATCAGTTGTGGGTAACAATATTATAACTGTTAATTTCTGCAATTCTAAAGTTTTTTTCAAAATTCAGATGCTTTTCTAAGTTTTGGGGCAATATCTCTTCCAATTTGTGTTCATAGCATTAAAACTGTTTTTAAAAGCTTTGCCTTGAATATATAACATATATGTGAAATTTTCTTTTACTTCTATTTTTGGGTATCTATTTTACATGTGATTTAGACAGCTGATTGAACGAGAAGAATAAATTTGGATTTTTTTCATTTTCTTCTTATATACAAACTGTTAGCTTCTCATTTAGTTCATATCAGTTGTGGGTAACAATATTTTAACTGTTTATTTCTGCTTATCTAACAAATTAAGATTTTTTCTCTCGAAATTGGCCATTTACATTTTTTTCAAAATTCAGATGTTTTTCCAAGTTTTGGGGCAGTATCTCTTCCATTATTGTGTTAATAGCAATAGGTTTGAATTTATTTAAGGGGAATGCTTTATTTTAAAATATCATTAAATTACCTTATGGAATCATCAAAATTTTAAATTGGAGAAGAGTATCAAATCATGCATTTAATCAATTTTCATTCTTTCAGTGTGATTTTCTGAGCGGTATTGGAGGACAATCAGCCAGCTGCTCTCGACTAATTTGTCGTTTGAAGGAAACTAAGATTGTGAATTTGGGAGTTTCAACATTCAATCTCATAAACAAATTCATTTTTGATAATTTTTTATTTTATACTTTCTTAATGGTTATATGCTTGATGTCTGATGCTATGTGTGTGCGTGTGTTTGCGAGTGTGTGTTTGTGGCTAATATGATACTTTAGAAAATGTGAGAGGATATTGCTGGAGAATGTTCTGTATTGTAATATAGTGCGATTGTTTGTTATCCACCAAAAATTTTGGCATTTAATGATGGGCATACCTGACAAATCTTTGGAGTTTGATAGTGGATTACATATTGAACTCTTGAGCAAAATCTTTTATCTTACCAACTTTTCATTTTTCTCTCAGAAAAAGAAACCTAATTAATGAACAGTTGAAATGACAGTCCAAACCGAGGGATTTAATGTGAACAAATGAATTTGTTTTCAAAATAATTCAAACTTACAATAGAAACAGTAAGTGAAAATAATCTGTCACTATTGTATGATAGTTTAGTTATAATTTTCATAAACTAAAAAGAAAGTTTTATCTACTTTATAGATAAACTATAAAGCACTTTGTCTAAACTAATTCAGTCTGAAACATTTTCTAGCTTATTACAAGTATGTCATTCATGTCCCATGTTTTTATGGGTAAAGGAAAAGACATTTCAATAGAATGCAGAAAAAAATTTACTTTAAATTTTAAGGGTTTTGAACTTAATATAAAGGGATAGGATTTTGAATTTTGTGTGTCATTATTTTTAATTTTCATATTTGGTTCGATGATTCCTTTTGGAATCTCCTGGGGAGGAAAAACTAAATCCCCCCCTCCTCCTCATCCTCTAAAGAAACATATGAAGCCAGAGGCCACAGTTCTCTACATTCCAAAATAATTTGGTTAATTATCTTTGGATCGTTTGATTGGTTCCAAAGAACTTTCATTCAGAAACTTGCCTCGAAATTATAAGTGTATTGAGTGATTTATCTCTTCAAATCAATGTATGATTTATATATAATTGATGTAAATTAATAATGGTACATTGATTTCTTTTTTCATTAGGTGCCGTGAGAAATAATCTTTTCG
Organism: Araneus ventricosus; assembly: GCA_013235015.1. Classification (NCBI taxonomy): domain Eukaryota; kingdom Metazoa; phylum Arthropoda; class Arachnida; order Araneae; family Araneidae; genus Araneus; species Araneus ventricosus. Next base: position 37,521 of record BGPR01006353.1, on the reverse strand, counting down.
GCAGCAACAGAAGTGGAAGTCCAAGAAGTTACTGAAAAAACATAAATAAAAGTGTGAAATGATCATATGTAAATGTGTAAAATAAAAACTAAAGTTTACTTTTTGTTTGTTTTTACTTTACTGAAAATTAACATTTTTTACTAGCAAAAAAGATTTATAAGCAATTGTGTCAACCATAATATTATAGATTATTTACAATTTTTATCGTGAGTTAAAAAAGCTTATCAAATTTTAAAATTTATTGTTCATGGAGCTTTGCAGCTTATAACTGTAACACGTTAAACCAAAAAATGTATATATATGCCCAATACTCCATCTAAGTGAAAGAAAATTCGGACAATTTTGATTGAAGAGTCATTAAAAATTGTTTGCATCACAGAAACTTTATTTTAATAATTTTATGAACTATAACAAAAATGTTTTTCTTTCCGAAAATGTAACGAACAATCAACTTTTAATTATATTTTGTGAATCATCAATGGAGAGTTCATAATAAACATGTCAAATAAATCAGCTGTATAATTTTGGAAAGTTTTGTCAACTTTGAATTTAAAGTAACACAACTTCCCTAATATAATTATAATTTGTTAAATAGCTGGAAAAGTGAACTATGCAAAAGCATCATGCATTATTTTTTAAGGAGGGGCCCAAGTTGTTAATACCGCCACTGGTTCTTGGCATCTCATAAAATATTAATAAGGTAAGTGCTCCAGTAGTGGGTCACTTGAATTTTTAAGTTGTAAAACAAGAAATTCCAACATTGCAATGAAATAAGAGATCTGCCTCTGGTAGGCTGAAACCCTTATCTTGCCTCGAAATTATAAATGTATTGAGTGATTTATCTCTTCAAATCAATGTATGATTTATATATAATTGTAGTAAATTAATAATGGTACATTGATTTCTTTTTCTATTAGGTGCCGTGAGAAATAATCTTTTCGGCAGCAACAGAAGTGGAAGTCCAAAAAGTTACTGAAAAACAGCTTATGCATGCCATAGATAGGGACGGAGGAAGGAATATTCAATGCAAACATAAATAAAAGTGTAAAATGATCATAAATAAAAATGTAAATGTGTAAAATAAAACTAAAGTTTACTTTTTGTTTGCTTTTACTTTACTCTTGTTTAATATTTCTAGAAATATGCAGATTTATAGACTGGCAATACTGTAATGTTTACTGTTGTATAAAGAGTGAAAGAAGTTATTAGAAGAAAATAATAGCATTAGTTTATTAATTTACACAATTGTTCATATCGCACCTTGATTGCAAGAAGGCCACAAGTGCGAAAATTTTGTTTCTGCTCATTTTAATGGGCTATATCAAATGCAATAGAGCCAGAAGTGCCAAATATTTGAAAAACAAAAATGTTTAGCACTTCTGGCTCTATTCCATTCAATACTGTATTTTTGCACTTGTGGCTCTCTTTCATTCCAGGTGCGATATGATAAAATTTGGTGGTTATTGTTTTTGCTTTTCTAAAGAGATAATGTAAAGGAGAAAATTATGCATTTTGCACAGAATATGGAACTGATTTCAGCTTTGCCCACACTAGTCGGGGCATTATTTTAAACATTATAAATATGCTGCTAAAAATAGCAAAAGCAATAAAATAGTTTTGTTCAGAAAGAGCGGAACAATTTAAAAGTTATCTGTGCAGAATGTCTTCACTTAAATATAAAAATTGTTAAAATTCTTATTCCCTGTACAATCCTATTTTTTAAAATGTGCATAAATTTGCCTTGTATAAAACTTGTACATGTAGGGCTTTGCACCTCCTAGTAGAAATCTTTTTTTTTCTTTGAATGTTGGCATGAACTCCTTTATGCTTAGAGTTTCGCTTTGTACGTTAAAAACTTATTGGTTCTTTGCACTGGCGGCAATATAGGGTGCGGGGAGGCCCAGAGACATAAGGGGCCTCCGATAGGGAACTGAAAATTAATATTTTTTACTAGCAAAAAAGATTTATAAGCAATTGTGTCAACCATAATATTACAGATGATTTACAATTTTATCGTGAGTTAAAAAAGCTTATCAAATTTTAAAATTTATTGTTCATGGAGCTTTCCAGCTTATAACTGTAACACGTTAAATCAAAAAATATATGCCCAATAATACTCCATCTAAGTGAAAGAAAAAGAAAATTCGGATAATTTTGATTGAAGAGTCATTAAAAATTGTCTGCATCACAGAAATTTTATTTTAATAATTTTATGAACTATAACAAAAAGGTTTTTCTTTCCGAAAATGTAACGAACAATAAACTTTTTATTATATTTTGTGAATCATCAATGGAGAGTTCATAGTAAACATGTCAAATAAATTAGCTGTATAATTTTGGAAAGTTTCGTCACACTAACTTTGCATTTAAAGTAACGCAACTTCCCTAATATAATTATAATTTGTTAAATAGCTGGAAAAGTGAACTATGCAATAGCGTCATGCATTATTTTTTAAGGAGGGCCCCCTCTAAACATTTTGTGGGAGGGAACCAAGTTGTTAACACCGCCACTGGTTCTTTGGCATCTCATAAAATAAAAATATTAATAATTGGGTATTTTTTGATATCCAGTGCTTATTGCCAAAATCTTTTCAACCTAAAATCTACTGGCCATCTTTTTTATTAAAAAAACAACCAACCATTTATTTGAACAACCAATTTTTCATGGTACTCACATCCAAATCTGTTTGTATATTCATCTAAAAATTATCGGAAATTTATCGCCTTGAAACCGCACTGCTCGGTTTTCTATCGTATCGGCTAGCAAAACTCATCCGATATCGATGATCGGCTGATCTATGGCCGATGAGACATTTCGGGGCAATTCCCGATCAGAATTCGTCCCTATCCGATAAGAATCCGTTCATCCGCCGATCATTGTGTGATCGGGTTTCGATGAAAGGCCTTTGAATGGCGGATGACATTTTGCTACTAGGGTTTGTTCTCGATTTACGAAACTATGACATCTCAAAATGGGTTAAAAAGAGAAAAAACAACTATTTTTCACAAGATACCTTTATTTTCGGTATTTAAAGTGCTCTCTATGATCTACAATGCAGATTTGAATTTCTAATTGAATTTCACATTGCTCACGTTTTAGCATGTAGTTAGTGAGCTTGCACAAGCAAAAGTAATACGCCATCGAAAGTCCTGCAATGTTGGCGGAGAGGTCCATACACCAGTTATTACCATGGAAAAAAGTATATTAGGATTAAAAGTATAATGTCATTTTTTGCCCGAAAAATAACATTTTCGCCTTTTGTTCAGGTGTTGTGACGTCACAATTTCGGCAAATGCGAACAAACAAGCAGACGTTTTAAGCGTTCTGCCATTCGTATTAATGTGCACAAGGTGTCTTTTTGTACTAAATCGATTACGCTTTACAACTTTGTAATTGATATTTTCCAGCTATTTCGTACCGTTTGTGAGATAGAAATGCTAACTCCGAAGTTTCCCACCAGGTGTCATTGTAATTTGTCTCATCGCATAGCGCATAGACATTTTACTATACCTAGACATTACTTTCATGATTAAAGCTGCCGGCGTTCTGAAGTTTAGGGCGGGTGGCCCTTAGTTAAATGGGCATCCTGTATATGATTCATATTGTTCATGATGTAATGAATCACAGAAATGTCCTTCTCTAATGTATAAGATATCCCTTATTTTAAGCCAGAATTATTTTTCCCTCGAAACTTATGAAGGTCTGCAGCATTTTAAGCAGCAATGTTAGAATGGCTTAGAAATGATAATTATACTTTATGCACAATTAATTTGCCCATTAAAACTGAATTAAATTGTAAATTTATTTGTTAATACTGTTTTTCACTCATTTCTGTCTGTTTAAGAACTAAGATTATAACATGTTTGCATGCTTTCCTAATTGATTGTATTCACCATTTCTAGATTTTTTTGCGATAAAGGAAAGTAGATCAAGATTGACAAAACATTTGAAACGATCGACCAAAGCACTCAAATTCTTTAAGTAGTTGTTTACTATTTGATATTATAGAAAAAAGTTTTAAGTACGCTTTTTTTAAGTCCATTTCTCACATGAAGTATCAATCAACATATAAGCAGGAGCTACCACAAATCCTTACTCATGGAGACTAGAGGTTCTTATTTAGCGTCTAAATAGCTGGCACGACCGATGATTACGGTTCCGAAATTCTCAATACAGTGCTTTAATGCCACCATTACTTGTCAAGGACCTATGCAGCAGAAGGGTCTGCGATAACAGTCGGCTTCGCAAATGTATGAAATGCACGGAATGACACGTCCTCGTGGTTCGTGATGTCCCCTAATTACTGTGAAAAGGAATGCGATGTGCCGACAACACGCAAGCGTGTATTTCCGCTTCAGATAAAGCAAACGATTCTGTATATTCAAGGATGGAATGGAGACAGTTAGTTTTCGCTTTATTTTGTCCATTCTTATTTGCTAAAGAAGACCGACTTCCGTATTTTCTGCTATTGTGAGTTTTAGCTCAATACTTCGAGCATCTTTTATTATCCCTTGGAGGCTTAGAGGATTTGGATAATTAGACGTCATCGGTATAATTAGACAGTGGCGAAGATAGTGGATGAAGAAGTG
>BGPR01006353.1:21149-32921 GCA_013235015.1 Araneus ventricosus | reverse complement strand
ATATTATGACACACTTGAAGGAAATAGGTAAAACTTAAAAATAACACATAAAAATTAGTAGACACAAATGGTTCTCTCAATTAAGTAGTAGAAAGTATATTTTCCACTTCGAAAGCAGATTTTCCAATCGAACGTTTTATTCATTTTTTAACTTTTCTTTGGTATTTACACTAACCTAAAAACAAAGAAAATTCTTTCCAACAATCTAATTCAAAGATGTGATCCGGAAGTATAGTTTTTAACCGACTTCAGTAAGGACAAACTGGACATTCACCAAAGAAACAAATTTTAATTTAGCGAAATTGGTAGCTCCCAAACCTGTCATATGATATTCCCCACCGCCAACTTCTTGAATCCCGCAAACGTACGAATAACGTGTCGTCATTTTGGCACCTCCGAGGTTACTGATCAAAACAAATATATTTGCTGAAAAATTAACCATGGATGGATTTTCAAGTCTTCCTCCATCTCCACAGCCTCTGTTTGTTATTGAAAAGAGCCAAATTCTGAAGATTCCTCCATCAGTATCACTTTTAATTCTTTCTCGTCATCAATTTCTTGTTTTCTTCTATAATTGAAGTCAAACGGTTTCATATCATTATTAACAAATAACTCTCATACGTAAAAAGTAATTTGTATGTAACTCACTTGGTAAAATGATTTAAAATGTCAGTTAATTTGTAAACTTTAAAACAGTAAACTTCACTGACGGATTTCCAGATTTAAAATTGCTACCATCAAATAATAAATTATTCCAAAGACATAAAAATGGAGGTTTAAGTAATATTAGAAGCCTGTTCCCAATTAACCGGTAGTGAAAATTTTTAGGGGTAGTTAAGAGCACTAACCTGTTCCTCAAGATGAAATCCAAAAACAAAAACTGAGTTTCCTCGTAATCGTTATAGCCTAGAGATCTGAGAAATATATAACTCAGCAACATAGCTTGTATATAACCCGCATAGAGAACGAAATATGAAACTTAAGATATTTTGATTTCACTTTTCTGAACACGGTTGCAATTAAAGGTAACAAACGGTATCAAATAACCTTGAAAAATGTAGGAAAGTGTTTATCTTCTTCCTCTAGAATGTTTTAACCAAACGACATGCTTTTTAGTTCGCGAGGGCCTTACCAGTTCGCTTTTTAAGTACTGTTCCCAATTTCCCCGCCTTACTATAAATAATATTTTTCCTATTATTAGAGCATCGATCCTTAAAATAGAGTTAAAATATGATTCCTGCCGTTTATAGAGTTTGAAAAGAATTAAGTAAAGGAAATTCAGTAGAAAATTAAGTACAATCCGGTTTCTAGAATCCTGAGACAAAAATTATAATTGTTATCAACGACGTAAGAGGGATTCTATTTACGTTTCAAAAAGTTTTCAAAGTTTCAAGAGTTTTCATTAAAGAGAAATACGTTGAATGTCATCTGAGGCTGAATAAATCCACCATTATTATCTACTTCCAGGCCTTTAAAACTCTTTATGAAAATAAAATGCATTTCCCATTCTATAATTGATTGAAGTTAATAGCACTTAGACAATACTTTGAAAACTAATCTTCCGAAAATTCTCTATATATGTTTATATTCATTGAAAGAATTCACTCACAATAAATTATTATTTTAATAACCAGCCATATCCTGACCATCTAATATATCTGGTTTCGGAATTTTAACATTGTAATAACATGTGTTTGGAAACAAAATGGCGCTTCTGAAAGTCAGAAAATGGTTTAATTGCGTTTGACAGATATTGCTAATGATCTGAACATCTGAGTTTTCATTTTACACTATATATCTCATGACTGCGTGAGGCACAGAAAAAAGTAATCATGCTGACCATAGAGGAACCTAACAGATGCTTCTAAAACACCAGGATGGCACTGCATGTCTTGCAGATGTAGTTCCGTGAAGACTGTCTTCTTACACGCACAGCTTGTTAAAGTGTTACTGCCATATACTAGCCTGTGTTCTTTACAAGAGGAACATCTATCATCTGTTTTTCAACTGTTGTCACAAGAAGAGACAACTAGCTAACACGCAATTCCTAATACATGAAAAATCTGGTGAGCCAAGTTGCCATAGTTTAACAGACTCTACCTAGTTTTCCTTTATTCTGACAAATATCTTTGGGTTTATTTTTGATATAAATATTTATATAAATATGGAAATTACATAAAAATTAATTAACATACTCTGCTATTATTATATTTCCATTTAAAAAGGTTTCCATTTGGATATTTTTTGTTACGTTACTCAATGAATCGAACTTATGGAAGATAATTATAGTACCAAATTACTGAAATTGCAGAATTAGTATTTAGAAGTTAATCAGTATATGTAATAGCAGAAGCCCAAGTTTTAAGTACTATCTGAAAATAGAGGGTAAATTTGATTACATAACATGTTTTTCATTGTAATACAAAAGAAAATTGTCAGGCTAATGGTTTATTCAGAATTTCTATAGTAATGTAATAAAAAGTTTGTTAAGTACAATGTTCCAAATTTAAAGCCATACTACTTACATGAATCTCAAGTCTACTATAAAGTTATTACATACTTCTAACATGAAGTGTCCTTTGTTAGAAAAAAGGAATAACCGAAGTAGTCAGATCGGAACAGCTGAGAATTGACTTATTTTTCGATTGAGTAAGAATGTCAGTTTTCACTCTTTCAATTGAAAGTATGGCAGCAATGACGAACAAAGTATTTTTTATTTCATTTTATTACTTTTTTCAAAGGGATTTATATTTATGCCAACTATTTATGAATTCAAAATGATTTTTTAGAACACAAATAGTTCAACAGATTTAAAATGCATATCATATGAGTATATGTCGTATAACCCTTCTAAAAATTCCCGTTCTACCCTTATAAAAATTTGAAGATTTAGATTGAGACGTTTTCCACTTTGGAGGCAATGCATCATGTAATCAATGGGCAGAGACAATTAGGAATTATAGGCTCAGGTTCAGTCGGAAATTTTAAATCCAGTCAATGTGTCTTTCTGTCTCTAATGTTGTAAAATATTCTGAGAAACTCCTTTTTTGTCTTCAATGGGAAATCTACTGAAGCAACATAATTAATATATGTTTGGAATAAGATAATGTATTTGTTATCGGAATTACAAATATAGAAAAATTGGGAAGAATAGTAAATATGTAAGAAGCTTATAAAATGAAGAACTGCATATAAAGTATTCATTTTTGATTCGAAAAAGGAAGTTTCACATAAAAAAAACTAATGCACATGACTGAAAACAATGTGTTATCAAGCATTAGATGAAAAGTCGACAAATGAATAAAGACTGGATTAATATCGACCCACGTCACTATGACTAATCTATACAACATAAGAAAAGGGGGAGTGAGGGGTACGCGTATAACGTTCCCGAAGAGACAGTTATGTTCAGACAATGGAATAACCACAATAATTCAAAGAGGCTTTTGGAGTCAGGAGAGTTTTTGAACATGCTCAGCAATATAGCCTTAAAAATAATGTGTTTGTTTATTCAAAAAATATTTTTAGCAATCTATTTTTTCTGGACTTACCGGATGATATAAAACTAAACTCGAGATATAAATTAACCTGTGTTATTTTTTGTTCTTTATGTAAAAAAATGTTTAGAGACTTTTACCATAATGGACTGCCTTTTTATAAATTAAAACTTTCGTACCACTCCAAAAGCCTCTTTGAATTGGTGTGGTTTTTCCGTTATTTGAACATAACTGTCTGTTCGAGAATGTGACACGTGTTCCCATCGCTTCCCCCATTTTTGATATTGTATAGATTAGTCATAATGACGTGGGTCGATCTTAGTCCAGACGAGCAATCTCTTTCTTCGTGCCTACGCGATGCAGTCACAGCTCAACTGTTGATGTAACAATTAAGCCGCTCGGAAGTCAATGCGGGCAAGTCCATTGTTTGATGTCTTCTGGTTTTTGTAAATTTTGATGGAATTAATAACGTTATTTGTAATTAATAGATTCACTCGTTGTTTCATTCCAAGACTTTATATACTTCCACTAATCAAATTAATGAACCAAAAATTTTAAAAATTATTGTATTAAAAAGCATGAATTTTCTCAATTTTTTTTCTGGACTTATCCGCATTGGCTTCTGAACGACTCAATTGTGAAGAACGTGCTGATTTCTGTCTGCTAACGATTGGAAAAACATAGATTGAGGAAATGTCCAGGAGGCTTTCAAGATGATTGATTCGCTGCCATTTCGACGTGGGAGTTTATGATTGGAAGATGGACGAATTTCATTGTTAAATATGGATTTGCTTCTCGGTTGTTTTCTATCAGGTTTTATAAATGATAAGTCTATATTTGTAAAGTAAATGTAGGTACGTATAAGTGAAAATATTTATTTATTTAAAGAAAAGCATACTGCAGAGAAAACTCCATTTACAGAGTGATATAAACAACAAATACACAAAGAACAAAAGCCACAACCAGTAAATACAAAAAAGTGCGCTAGAAAATAAAAAGTTGAACACAGAGAATACACAAAATCATAAATATTTTGCAAACACATATATAATTAAAATCGAAAAAACATAATCACGGAAACATTAAAACACACTATGATTCTAAATGTCGTATTTTTTAAAAAATTAAAAGACCATTTCCAAAGGCAAGGGTGAAAATGTCAAAATACATAAGTATCGAATCCTATAAAAACACACCAGGAGTTTAACTCTTTAATCCCGAGGCGACTTTTTTCTTCTAAATCCTTTAAAACCGGAACTTTTTGGGAGGAAACGACCTTGATATAACCTTCCCTTAATGCGCAAGAAAACTGGCTGTGGTTGGCAAGGATAATTGGACCCCGCCCCCTACTGCGCTTATCTCCTAAGCGATCTCAGAAACTCATCTCCAATCAGAAGAAGCCAGACGCCTCATCGCTGTTAAGGGGAAATTTTTAGACCGCCCGAGACAGCCTCGCTCGGTATTATGGGGTTAAAAGTTTAAAGACGAAAATACACACTTGAGATAAAAAAAAAATAAAGTGCAACATGGCGCCAAAAACAGAGAACAAAATTAAAACCTATAAAGAACATTTAAAAAATGGTCGAATACATAAGAACTCGGAAAATCCAAACGCATAAAAATCTAAAAAGTTGTAAATAGGCAAAATAAAACACATCATGTAATTAAAACCTGTAAACACTTTGATTTAAAAGCACCAAAAGACATATTCTAAAATGTCAAGTTCGTCAGATGACTTGTTAAAAATTTTATAAAATTTATATTACGAGAACCTGTTAATATAATTCAATTTTGAATATACATTTGGAAAGGAACTTCGGTTCCTTAAAAATCTGGCGGGAACGGAGAAATCTATAGAGCTCAGTATATCATTACAATCGATTGCACCATTAATAACTTTGTAAAAGAAAAAAATGCAAGAAACATTTCATCTGGAACACAAACTAGGCATATTAAGGATATTACATAGAAGCGAAGAAGTTATATCCTCTAAGTAAAATCCATTTTTCTTATAAAGTAAATTTCTCAAGAAATTGTTTTGTATTCGCTCACAATAATTTCAATTTTGTTTGGTAATATTTCTATCAATCTGATTAAGATTCTTTATAAAACTTACAAAAATTTTAAAAATTATTGTCTTTTAAGATGTTTACTGATTTAAATAATGTTATAAACTATAAATCTAAGTATAAATAAGTAAACGGAGTTGATAAAAATGTTATAATTTTTTTTTATTTCATTATCATTTATCTTGAAATTTCATTTAAGAAATATTTTTCCTGAAAAGAAAAAGATAAAACCTTTATTCTCTTCGACGCTTATGTTTAACAAAGGTATACAGTTCAAATCAAGGGAATGATTAAGAAAAATTAGAATGAATCTGAAGTTCGAGTTTTGGAATGAGTAAAAAGAGTTGCGATTTTTTTATTTAGATCATTTAATAAATTTGAAAATACATTCGGTGAGGACAATTGTAATTATTAGATGACTCAAATGATCATTTTCTTTCAAAGGATAAGAACACGTAGTCAAAATTTACCCATGTTTCGTTGTTTCTCCTAAAAGAAACATTGTAATTTTTCTGTGAACTAAGGAGAATTAAATGGAAGTTCCAACGATTTATTTTTGTTGTTGTTTCTCTTACATACAGCATTTTCCTAAAAATTTATTTTATGAAATTTCAATCTCGCTATTGGATTTTCTTCTCGGGTTTGTGAAAGATTTTTTATGTTTTAATTTTTAATCTGAAAGGAAATGTTTAACTTCTATCATTTTTATATACATGATAAATAATTAAGTTACATTTTCAAATTTAACCGACCCACCAGCGTGTATTTTGGTAACCTTTTCAACTATTTCTCGCAAACAATTTCATTTTAGCGAAAGGATTCTGAAGTGTATAATTTAATTGAATTTCCCATGAATTTTCTTTGCGCAATTTTCGAAAAAGCACCGCATTTCGATTTCCCAGAACTAATCGATTCTCCCATTCACGAATATAAAAGCAAGTTTCGAGTGTCAAGAGTTACTTGCCATCCACTTTTCTTGAAGTATTTCAAAATTAAATTTAAGGTTTTCTGGTAACAAGACTCTGAGGCCAACGAAAGAATAAGCAGAGGAAATGAATACATTATCAAAACAAATATTTATGCGAATTGAACTCACATATGAAAAATAAAAAATAGATTTCCCAACCTCGGCAAATAAACCTAAATCCCGCGAGGTATATTATAACCTAAGTTCAGCCAATTTTGGACCACGATTTGTATTCAAATGAATAAATTACGAAATAATTTCAAAATAGTTTGAGATAAAGTATTTCGAATTCGTTTGATCTTTTATTATTATTCTACGAAATATCAGAAAACGCTTCGCCATTTTGTAAGACTGTATTTCTTCCAACTTCTTGGAGCTCTGGAATAGCTTAAAAATTGGGGATGTTATCTGTTACCTTTAATAAAAAAATTGTTTTTGTTTCTTCTGGGAAGTAAATGTAAATAATGTCTTTCATTCATAGAGAAATAATAATGTCTTCCATTCGTAAAAACTTAAGGAAAATGGCACTGATATTGCGAGGAAGAAAACATTAAAAGAAATTCTGAGCAAGAAGAAAGATAAACTAGTTGTTCTGGTGACATTTTGAAATTTAGTGGAAATGGAAAAATAAATTCCGCAAATGATTTTCAGTATTTCTTTACCTACAGTACCTTGTGTTCAGTGTATTAACCTGTTAAAATTTTATATTTAAAACTGTAAAAATGTCTTTCTTTTTCATTCTGCACATACAGGCTGTTTCAGATGTCTTGTGCAACCTTACACGTTGGCCCATCAAACACCAGCGAATCGATTTTGCACAGAAAGTTCCGATCAGAAATGAAACCGTAAGGTATTAAAGCGATGTGAAGCACACACAAAAATATGCAGATAGAAATGTTAATCATGATTTTATTTACATACAAAATGCATCAATCAAATTTTTCCTAGAAAGAAATCAAGGTTATATTACAATAGATGTTATAATTCTTTACGTCTAATTGTGAAACGTCGGTAGATGGACCTTCGGTGTCATATAAATTGGGGAGAATGCAATGGATAATTTTGAAATATCAACTATTCTGGCTACAAGATCACCGTCCGATAACATGGAGTCTCGTATATGAGTCTCTATAAAAATGGATATTTCATATTGTTTTCAGTGATTTATTTATTGACTGAAACAGCATTATTAATATAATCGCCCAGATTTGTCTCTCACTGATCCGGTACCGCTCTGACGTCACCAACATTAAAACCGCTCCATAGCACTGCGAAACACTAAACAGCATTATTTCATTGTTAGAGCACCTAAATTTCAGTAATTTTAAATTTCGAAAAGGAATTCCCTTTGTAATTTCTACCAGGAGGTTTTTGAATAAAGAAATATGTAAATAAAAATATATTTCTTGTCATAAAGCATATGTTTATTTTATTTCTTTTCAATGAATGTTAAACATTTCTCTCGCATATATATCTATCTAAACACTTCCAATTTTCCAGAAAATCTCTCGAATGAAGAGGCAATTTGCCCCGTCATGATATGACGGATGATTTTCTAGTAAAAAATATTCATTTGCCTCAGTAAAATCATTTAACCAACCGTAAGTATATTTGTGGGTCACCAGCCGATTACCTATAGATGACGCTGCCATCGCCAGTGACGTCAGATCATCAAGCTGCCGAGAACAGAAGACTAGGAAGACGACGGAATTGAACTAGGACGCGTCAAAAAGACTGAAACAACTTATCATGATGTGAATTCTGAGAGAACTATCTTTTAACTGTACATATCTTTAATTGTAAATAATCCTTCTTAAAAATGTAATCATAATTCTGCCTAATATAATAGTTAGTTAAAATTATAGAGTGATTGCTTCTATGGAACCCAACATTAAGCCTAAGAAGATCGCCTATATATTCTTATTATTAACGGTTCAGGAATTAACTACTGCCCAACGATAAGAGTTGACATTTTTCATATTACTTCGGAACATTCATAAGTCAAAATTTTGAAACAATTCAAGAACTTAAAGTATGGTATCATAAGTTTTTTTTCCTTTTAAAGTGTTATAAATATGGAGAAAATGGTTTATACGGAACCACTTAGAAGAAGACAACACCAATGTTTCAGTAAATTTTTGAAAAATTGGAACAAAAAAGTCTGGTTGATTTTTTATTGAACAGGAATTAACTATGAAAGGATTTCTTTCAAGAAAGAAATTTTCTGCTACCATCTTTTCTGTTCTAGTAAAGAGTTGAAGCGTATATTTTGAAATTAACTTCAAAAGATCAGAAATTCTGGAAATCCGGATTATTCGCTTCGTCGCTTCCTATCAACGTTTAATCTCAGAGTCAAAATCTTCTTCATCGATTTCAGATGAAAGGATACTTTTTAGCTTTCAATTTAGCTAAGCGATTATATGTTGAAAGAAAAAGTTCTCCAACATTTTATGTACTTCTTAAAATATAGACTTTTGTCTTTTTAAAATAGTCAAAGTATAAAAAGTAATAACTAGGAAACTGAATAAGCATTTGTTGAAAGAAATTTGTAATAGATACTCTTATAAATTGTTTAAAAGAGATAAATGGCCAAATTCTTCGGTTCTCCTTGTGAAAAAAAAGGAACCAATATCTTGCGACATTATAAAGAATATAGTAAATTTAGAAACAAAATAAAAAAATTATTGAATAATACACATGAATTTATTGCAATTATATTGTTACAAAAACTATTATCATTACGAGGAAAAACTTAATTGTCATTGGGTATCCCCGACGCCTTTTATATGAAGTTTTATTTTTATAGTGAAAATGCTTCAGTTGTAAATTACAAAAAAAAATTAAACAGAGAAATTTAACAGAATGACTAAAGCTAAAATTAGATCACGTTATTAAAATTGGAGTAATATGAATTGAATCTGATTGAAGTGAAATTTCAAGATCAGAGAGGTCTCCAAGGATGGTGTACTATTAAGCGTTAACACTTCATATTATTTATAATCAAAGACAAAGAAGAAATAAAATAGACACTTTTGCATTTTGTGGAAACAGCTCCATGAAAAATATAAGCAGCAAAATAAAATGTCTGTGATGTTCACTTATTCTATTCTTTTGTTCATGTAACTTTTGGCAAACCAACAGGGAACAAATTATAAAGCTATCTGTTGTTACAATGATAAAATTTCACTCCTATATTGTAAATAGATGTATAGAATTACATGAAATGAAGGAAGAGATGTTGTTTGAGGAGACATTTAGGTGCTCAAAACAATTAAACTGTTAATAAAGATTAATTTTTTAAATATTTAATAAACGAGATAAAACATGCTTGTCTTGAAACAAAAAATAGGAATGATTTTGTAAAATAGTGTAATTATAAACTTCCTTCTAAATGATAAAACGCCCCCAAGTCTCATATTTTAAAATGTAGAAAAATGAGTAATGTTCAGCTTTTTTAAAGCATAATTGTATTGATCTTCTCAAACTCCCTAAAAGTAGTCGAAATTATATTCCTCTGGTTAACGAAAATTTAGATATCTAAATAAAATGAATTTTTTTTACCAAAAAAGATACCGTCTTTCCATATCTTGTTGTCTTGTAATGAATTTCACAACGTCAGACGTTTTTATGTCTGCATTACTTACTAATCAGGGTTCCCGTGCCAGAAACAACCTTGCATCTTATTTTCCGTAGCACTTTGCATATCATGTCGTGAAAGGTCTGTTTTTTTCCTGTTTACATTTACAATTTTAAAAGTGTATATCTTTGAATGCATATAAGGAAGTTTTGAAGTTGTGTGTTTCTGTATTAAAACATCAAATGTGTGCTGAATATATTTTTTGAAACCATTCTTCTTGAAATCTACTAAAAAAAATTTCCACTCTTAGTATTATCTACGGGAAAAAATTTCTTTGGGTTAGATTACACTTTTCAATTGTTTCTGATGTGATATTTAATTTCACTGAATATGAATATTTCCATAAAAAATTACTTCGAGATCATTCCTAAACAAATATTAAAATTATAAGACAAATATTAAAACTTCCTATTGTCGTGAAACTTACGAAAACTGAAAGTCATATTAAAATCTGTCCACTAGGGTAAAACTAGGAGTTAAAAGAATTTGAATGTGGAAAAATTAACTAGATATCTGATAAGGAAAAGTGAGGAAATTTAAATATTATAATTGAGAAGTTTTTAAAAATGAATTTATAAAAATATAGTTTAAATTAATAAGCTATGTTCATTTTATAAATAATCATAGCACTAAGAAGAAAATATATCAATTGATAGGTGTTATATATATAAACATAGGTGTATGTACAGGGTGTCTCAAAAAATGTATATACAGTTCAAATGATTATAACTTCAGTTCTTATTTACATGCAATCACTATTTAAATTGCAAAAGAATCTACATAAAATGTATAACTTTTCCTCCTGCCGCATGCTACGTAAGCACGATTCCCCTTCTACCAGCTGTAGCGCCCTCAAGTGACCCAATGTAAAAATGATTCAGTGTCAATGAAATACTGATCATGTAAACAGTTCGCCCATGTGCGGGCAACACATCAACTCAGCTTCAGTTGTTCAGCGGAGAAAATAAATCATATTATTAAAATCAAAAGGAGGTCCGTCGTATTTTAATACAATTCTCTCCATCGCAGATGTTCAAAATTATTCCCTTTCTGGTCAATACACTGACGATAACTGTGGGCTATTGATTCACAAACTTCAACAAACATTTCATTTGGAATTACCTCTCATTCTTGCTCGATTGCGGCTCTTAATTCCATTTTTGTGATGGTTTTGCAGTTGCCCAGAAACTGCAATTATGTTCATCAATTGTACCATTTAATTTGAACTTAGCTTCATTGCTCCCAACACTCTTCCCCAAAACTGTGCATCCTGTTCACATTTTTGCAAATACCATTCGCAAAATTGTTTTCTTCGGTCCGGATAATCTTCATTGTGTACCATTGTTGGAAAGTTACTTCTTCACTAACAACGTCTTAAAATGCGGTGGACACCGGATTTCCTGATGCCTATCTCTTGACTTGTTACAGATTTTTTGGATGTTTTTCTAGTTTTCTTTCTTGGCTGGTGTAACTCATTGATGTTCGTGGTCTTCCGGAACGTTGTCTATGAACATCCTGAACAGTTCCATTCGTTTCAAACTTTTCTTTTATCCTATTAATTGTAAGTCGCGTTAATGGATATTCCTGAAACTCCCTGTTGTT
>BGPR01006353.1:0-21139 GCA_013235015.1 Araneus ventricosus | reverse complement strand
CTTCCACAGTAAATGGATGTTCTTGTATTTGAGACCAACTCCCTTTTGCGCGTAAGATTGTTTTCTTTTCCAGCTAAAAGGTGTCAAGAAGGCAAGATACGAACTCTGTTGTGACAATACTCTTTGTAAAAGCTTCTTTTCTCATGATAGCTAATGGTAATAAAAGAGAAATAAATATTCTGTTCTCCTTTAAAAGAATGAAGATTTTTTCTGGCATATTTTGATGCATGATATATATTGAAATATAACTCCAGCGTTAGCAAATGTTTGATTGAATTTATCTAAAAAGGATGGTTGATATAAAGAAAGAAAAATGAATTAATCATAGTATTATACTTACGAAGTCCACCTGCAACATTCACTGTAGGATATGCTTGTATATTTAATATATCTGCTCTGAAATAATAAATATTCAAATTGTACTCTCTAATAATTTTTTTTCTGACGGGTTTTAGGAATCAACACTATAAAATTCAAATAGAGTTAATTTTTAATTAAAATTCGCAACATTAGTAAAAGATCAAATTAATATATAGTTTAATTCATAATATTTAGCTTATTAATTTAGCATTATGTATAAAATAAAATTTATTGTATTATGTACGCAAATTAATTGACAGAATTAAAAGTATTTTTTAATTATTTATTTATCAGAGAGGTTGAATGTTACTGAAATGCCATTTATAATTCACACTAAATTTCCACATAAAAAAATTCTCCACTGCCTTCTTTTCCTGACTTTTTAGATGCAATAGTTTTCTTCATCTTTATTTAATTAATTCTATTTAAGATATTAAGGATTTATTAGTAGAGTTATGTAAAATTATCTGTATTAGAAATTTCAGGAAGCTTTTGAGTGATGTTTAAATTTAAACGAGTGCTTTAGTTCTTTTGGATATGATGATTGTCTCTTTCTTTCAAACTAGATCAACAATACGACAATTTTTTTAAAATATCCACAATTTTTTTCTCTAACTTTAATTCATTAAATCGTAATGAAAGATCTTTAAAATTGGTTCATGATGCTTTATAAGTAACAATATCTTTTAGATATTTCCCAATATCTTTTAGAGATCTGACTTGTACAAACAATTTTAGAAATCTTTGACTAGAAATATCTAATATTGCAGAGATTCCCTGAGTCTTCATATTTACTTTAATATTGTACAAACTAGACACACCAGAATTATTCTTTAAAATCTTGGTATAAAAAATGTCTAAAACATTTGTCAACCATGTGCTATTGATTCTTTTTCTAAAAAGGGGCGATTATACTACTTGTTGCAACCTTTTATTCAGCTGTGTTTTTCGTACAAGTATGCTTGACACTTATAAATAGGAAGACAAAAAAAAGAGAAGAGAATAAGTGTCACTGAAGTAAAAAAGCAATCGTTTTGAAACAAAGCTTGTTTCGGGGGAAGTACATTTTTACCATTCACAGTAGGTTAATCTAGAAGTGAGAAAAAAAATGCATTTTAAAATTTAAGGCACTTTGTTCACTTTTTTCCCCTGCCCACACTACTTATAATATTGGAAAGTATAGAACGTATCATTATTCGCGGGAAAACGTTGCAACTTCGCTTCGGTACTACATTTGTTGTCCTTAGAATCAATCAACAACAGTCTGTGGCACTTATTTTCTGCCTCAGCAAATGAAATTTCTTGTATTTAGGAACCTATTGCTCATTTCGAGAGCTAAATTATTTCCCTTTCCTGTTACAAGATGTCAAAATATGAAAAGAATATTAAATTTTTTTATGGTCGATACTGTAAAAGCACTTTTAATGATAATTATTTTTTAAGAAGGAATATAATTTTTCTTACAACCACATTTCTAGAAACAAATTTTTTATTCGATTTATACTCAAGTATCACGTCAGCTTTAACATGGCGCAGTTTTGTAAAGCGTAACTCACAGTTATGTTCTTTCATTTTCAATATTCTGCCCGCGCTTTAAGATTTATATTGCATATTTTAATATATAGATTTAAATTACAAGTATTCAATGGTATTCTTTAAATACCAAATTCTATAAATCAAAGTTCTCCATTATTTATTTAAATCAAAGTTAAATTATGAATTAAGAATCTTCAATTTTAATTGATGAAGTCTAATAACTAGATTTTGTAAATGAAAAGGAATATTTAGAGAAGAACAAATTTAGAAATTCTAATAATATAACAAGTTTATACATTTATCTCTCAAGAATTGTCATACACTGTCATTTATAACAAAAAGTTTCTTATCCTTAATATAATTCACTACACATTTCTCTTAATATCCAGCTATACAAGAAAGATACAAAAAAAGTGTTCGTTAATTATGTTGTATCCATTAGTGGTGTGAATTGGAGGTCATTAGTAAGTTCCATTACCAGTC
The DNA here is from genome assembly GCA_013235015.1 of Araneus ventricosus. NCBI lineage: Eukaryota > Metazoa > Arthropoda > Arachnida > Araneae > Araneidae > Araneus > Araneus ventricosus. The sequence goes on along the minus strand of BGPR01006353.1, from coordinate 18,760 downwards.
TCTTTTCATTTGAAACCATTAAAGGTTGCTGCATCTGCCTTCCCAATCACGTCCTGTCCTCTCGCACAAAAAAGTAATTAAATTCGTGATTCCTTATGTACGAACAGTATTCATCAGTTAGCAAGGCGCCTGCAATGCAGTTCGGGTTAAGAAAAATTAATCGGAAACAGCTATGGAAAAGAATAAAATAACGAGTTATTCACCCTGCGGGGGTTAATTAAAATGGAAGAAGAGTACTGAGCAGTGCACGTATATAAGGACCGTGTGCCATGCATTTGCATCGTAATTTAGAGAAGACTTTTCATTTTCTCGGCAAAACAGCAGAAAGGAAAATAATAATACGATTGCATAAAAACTTATTAAAGTTTTTTACCTTTGAAGAAAGTAATAATACATTTTATTTTGTAATTACTTGATTTGGGTATCATAGAGACATTTTTAAGGAAGAGAAAAAGCAGATTTAACAGCGTTCTATGAGAATGATTCTTTTCATTTCCTATTCCTGTGAATGAGAGCGATAAATGGCATTTTTTCTTATCTTTTCGATCTTATTTGGCTGTAGCTGTTTTTAACAAAAGTATCTATTTCAAAAGATTATTACTTTTCGGCGTCGAAGCTGAAGAAGTTAAATTTTTTATTTATTTTTCTCTGAGGAGAGGCTGCGATAATATCTTACATAAAAACATCTTAGAAGGTGATGAAATCTTTGCTTTTAAGTAAGCATTTTGTTTTCGTGCATATATAAGAGACTATTTTTTTGCTTTGTATCTTATTCCAAATTTTTTAACTGCATTTTAGTTATTATTATTATTAATGTCATTTTTATTTTTCTTCTTATTATTCTTGTTCCTTTTTTATTTCTAATATTTTGTTCTTTTTCTTTTTTTTTAATTTTTTTTTCTATTTTCAGTGTAAATACCATAAAGAGTTTCATGCTATTGATTGCTTATTTTCATTTTATAATTTCTCAAGCCTATGTTTTATTCCCATGTAACCGCTGGCATCAAAACAGCCATTCAAATGCTTTCTTTTCATCTGTCTTTCCAAGACACTATAACAAGCCAATCTGTAATTGTTCTTTTTTATAGTGTCCCTTCATAACGGTGACTTCTCACAATCATTCAACCATTATGAAGCCATAAGGGTTGCAGTTAAATGAGATGGGAGACGGTCTTCGTGTTTAAAAGAAATAGGTTTTATGAAATACCAAATTAACATAATGTACTTTTTGTTTCGAGTTTGGTTCTTCAGAGCATACTTCTCTCTACACATGAATGAATTTTGAAAGTTAAATAGTACATAAGATAGGTTAAAGCAAAGTATTTGGACTAGTCATTTGATTTCGTCCATCTAACCACATGATTAGCTTAAAGCATGGCTTTTTTAAGTTTTTTCTACTTGTTGCTTCTTTTCAACGTCTTAATAATTTCAATCTTCTTCCCTAAATTATTTTCGCGATCACATATGAATATATAACTAAGAAAAATAAAAGAAGTCAATAAATAATTTAAATTGAAAGTTACGCAATCGAATTTCGATTTTTTTTTTAGATTTTGTCTAGAATGAATTCAAAGATTTATTTGTAAACTTCCGGTAGCTATGGAGTTCATAGAAGAAGGATATTCAGTAAAGGACTCGAATTCTTTTTTAAATAAGTTAGTTACTTCAGAGTTTCCATGAAATAGATTTTCGTGTACAGACTGCTATTATTCATGAGATACCTGCACGGACATAAAGAGTTTACCATTGCAAACTCCACTTAAGTTCAAGTAATTTTGTAATAATAGTTTTTTAATGAAAAATTCATCTTGCAAAACGCAGCTTTAGAATTTTTAAATTGGAGCTTTGGAATAAGATTTAGAATTTATAGAATTAAATATTTTCCGAAAGTAATTATGGCTCATAATTACTTTCTAGGGTATTTTAAAGATAGCACCTCATGACATAACTGTTTTCTTTTTTATTCATACTTAATAACGCTTTTATGAATTTCAACGAAATTCTGTGAAAATTACCTTTCCTTACGAATGCAACACTTATATCAAAAGATGCACCAAGACCGATGCAAATGCCAAGTAGCCACCACAGAGAAGCAGATTGATGACACGTATAGACCGGGAAAAGACGGCACTCCGACAGTAAGACTACAAACTATGATCCTGGTTAAAAATAGCTGTTCTAACGATGTTATCTTATCGACAGACAGATGTATTTATTTGATTTCAGTGATACTGGTTTCATTAATTTTATACAATCAGAAATGCGTCTTAATCTATACATCCGACGGAATTTTGAGTAGATGACTTTAGTCTTCATTCTTTTCTGTAATCTCCCGTTTCACATGATGTAGGTCAAAGGTGGAAATGTTCCACTGTGAATATGCATTTAATTAATCTGAAGTTTTATTATATTAAAATATATAGTCTTCAGTTTATTAAAAATGTACCGAAATTGATGCTTTATATAAGTATGTTAAAAGAGAGAAGTGTATTTAATGGAATAATAGATCGAAAACATTAATCAAGACGCCAAATGTGATGCGTGGACTCACATACACAGCGAATCTCCGAATGAATCGTATGTCAAAATGGATCCATCACGTCCAAAAATGAAAAGAAGGAAAAGAAAAAAGAATGCAGCTTGGATAAATGCACTATGTTTTCGGTATTATGCATGTTCCAATAGCTTACAGTCAAGGCCATAATGTCAAGTTTTGGAAAATAGGTCTTAATTCAAACTAAAATGTTGAAAGAAAAAGATCGCATTAAGGATTCTAATCTACTTTTCTTCGTATCTGATTGAGGCAAATTTCTTCATCTTCATCTTTGTTTTAGTCTTTACTTTATTTTTCACATTATTTCCATACATGGAACTTAAAATATTCTTATATAAAGGAAATCAGTGTCATAGAGATGTGGGGAAGGTGGAAAAAATTTGCAAAATAAAATAAAATGAACGAATATAAATTACATTTTAAAAAATCTTACACGTAAGATAATTTTGGTTGTATTTTTGAGGCCCTTGACGAAATTTACCCAGTAATAAATACACGAATGATTCTATCTTACTGCTACAAAATGTATGGAAAGGTTGATTGAGTTTTCTCTTTTTTTCTGGAAATGTTCATAAGTAATTGAAAGCCTTCTATCCAGAAAATGAGATTCTCATCTCTCTTGATATTTTATTTTTCTCATTATATTGACTCGATTTCCATGTTAACCTTAAGACTGCGTGAAATTAATTTCAAAGTGGTTTGAATCAAAGACAAGTTTTGATTTGAAGAATAAATTCCATTGATTACACCTCCTTATTTTACCCCAAACCTTGCCATCTTTCGAATCGTAATTTTTATTCCTCTTATAACATTTCATTTTCCTTCTTCTTTATACCTGGCATTTATCTGATACAATCGAAAAAAAATCTTTTGTTGTTTGATTATTAAAAATTCCTATTTATTTTGGGATTTGGTGTATAAAATAAGTCAATTCAATGAATACTATTTCTTTTTGAATCGTTTTGTTTATCTTCGCGTCTTTTGTAATAAATCAAGACGAGTTACTGTTTAAAATGTCGGCGTTCGAATTTTAAACGAATTCCGTGAAATGATTTAAATTTATTGCGAATAATGACACGTTTAATATGACTGATATTTAACAGAAAAAACTATTTCTACGAATCTATCTGCTATATTTTTATTACAAATTTGTGTTTTTATATCAAAAACGTTAGAGAAATTTCATATTTGCTCTATTATTATTTTACAAGTGTGTTGCATTATTGCAAGTGTTTGCATATTATTATAAGTAAAGGGATGAAACCGAAATAATATTAATTGTTAACATACATTAATGACCTTCTTTGAGTTATTGTTCTCCGAAATAGAAGATTCTTCTTTGAAATTAAACCTCCAAAATACAACATACATTGTGGAATCATTAATTTAGAATTTTGATATGAAATATTATTGCGTTAAAAAGAAAAGCATCAAACATTTTTGTTTTATATGACTTTTTTTCTAATTTACAAATAATGTAGTGTAAAATATTTTCTCTTAATCTTCATTTCTTAAACTCCTCAGAAAAAGCATTTTTTTCTCTTTACAGTATTGATCGTCGAAATTTCCATATTAACCTATCCCAAGAGTTTAATCGACAGCCATAATCATTATTAGTAAACAAAATTTTTTGAAGTGCCTTCCTTTCTTCTTTACATTCTCACATAATAAAAAAAAGATATAATTTATAACGTAGGATCAAATTTTCAGTGCCTTCCTCTTTACATTCTCACAGAATCGAAAAAAAGATATTATTTATAACTTAGGATCAAATTTAATTGCGCCTATGTGTTTTTTAGTTATTAAAGTTTATTTTAAAATTTAAATTAAATTTTGATTATTTTAATTATTAAAATTAAGGTCATAATTTTTTATAAACTTTCTAAATAAATTCTCTATATTCGAAAAATAATTTCGTTTGCAGTTCATCGCATGTAAGTCAAATCCTTTTAAAAGAAGCAATGATTTATTTAAAAAATAAGATTTTCAGACTTTTCTAATTTTTTTAAAATTTGCTTCTAAAACATCGCCTAGAACTGATACTCATGAAAACAAGTCAATCTTTAACAAAAATTGCTTCAGTTTCACGTCCCTCTCATAGCCATCCTTCCAGGAAGCACCTCAAATATGAGGATGAGATGGAGGATTCAACAATGGTGGTATAGTTGTCCTGACCACATCTCCGATGACGAGAAGCACCTCGTACAAGAGCTTTTGATGCATGGGTTAAGGATGACCATTTTGTAACTATCTACATATAAAATTTAAAATAACATTTTACGCCTAATTGTTCATGCTGCCTGGTGTATATAAAATGAGTTCTGGACTTGAATCATTGTTACACAGAAAATATATTTCTTCACTACATTTGTAGTGTTACTGCAAAACGGGCAAAACATAGATTTTCTTCACTTTCTTCGTTTGTTACTTTATATATCTTCCAGTCACTCATTAACAAGAATGTACATTATTATTCCTAATCTGTTTTTCTTTAATCTGTTATGATTGTTTGTTGTTGGCGTGTTAATTTTCATTCTTATTTCATTATTTATATTGTGAAGATTTTCACTTAGTTTTTTAGTTTACTATTTTAAAAATTCATTTAATGAAAGCAAGGTTTACGCAAATGTACCCTATATAACACGATAAATAATTTGAATATAATTATGGAAATCTTACGGATACGTTGATCGCATTTCCTTTTCAAAGTATACGTAATTTATTGTAAAATATTCAAAGATGATGGTTTTCAACCCTACAGCTGAATCCAAAAATCACTGATAGATAATCGTTTAAATAAACAAACCTATCTCTGTTCTAAGCCACTTCTACCTAACTTTGATCAGCTGAATAGTTAAAAATTAATGAAATTATTCAAGAGTCAACCTGTGCTCAGCACACATTAGCAATCCTTTCTAATTTTCTTAATACATGTAATTTTAAGGTAGGTTAATTTTATTGTATGCGTCCTCCAACTGAATTGTACGATTTAAGCGAAATAATTACCAATTAGGTAACTGTTAATTCTTTGTGTGCACAAAATACTCCGAGAACCGAGAATTTGTCAGACGAAACTACAACAATTACTCATTATATTGTTGCTTAAAGGCATGAAATAATATGGAGATGAAACTTCTATACCTATAGAAGTAATTAAATTAACACTTTTAGGTATATTAAATAATATAAATCGATATGATTATTAGCAGTTGCATGGGATTTGTTTGAGTTTAAATATTTTTAACTGTATTAAATTTAATTTTCAAACGTGACTAAATTAATCAATGTAACGTTCTTAAACAAGCATTAAGAGAAATATATTTCTTATTAACAAAACAATAAACAGCTGAAATTATACCTGATTCAGAAACACTCATTGAATATTTCATCTGGTTGCCGCCATGAAAATTTAGAGGTCTTTTAATGAACGTTAGATACAATTTTTTATTAATAATTAACTTGCATTTATTTAAAGCCTAATATACAACACACATGTGTTGTGTATTAGAGAAGAGTTCTACATGTTAATGAAAGTTGTAGATGAATAAATTACATGAAATTGAGCTAAATAAATTATATATAAATACGATAAATAAGTTACAGTTACTATAAATAAGTTACATATAATTATGATAAAGCAATGCAATACAGTAAAAGTTATTTGATTCTATTTACAAAAGTATTCTCTTTAATATTTTCCCATTCCTTTGTGAAGAAGAAGATAATTTTTGAAATTTGAAAATTAATATTAATCTTTGGAATGAAATTTAACAACTTTCAACACATTTCTCTATTTAAAAACTTCACTTGTTTTAACTGCTATTATTTGAAAAGAATATTTTGTTATAATCTTTGGTTAAGGTCTGTTCCTCATCTCATAGTTAGAGTATTTAAAATGGATACAAAATTGCTCGCGTAAAATTTGAAGATTAAGAGCAAAAATGAACAATATGTTCACACAAATATAGACGGAAATCTAGGCTCAAGGCAAAGGTATAAGGTGTGAGAAGCAGAAATAACCAAGCATGTATTATAAAAAACAGAAGTATTAATAGATGTAAAGTAATAATACAGAATTAAATTTTTAAAAATCAATAATAAAGTAGGTATGTGAAGGAGGGGAAAACTTCTCATCTCTCAATGTTATCTTTTGTACTTTATTCAATAAAGACATAATGCAAATTCCTTTATTATATTTCATCTTTTCTTTTAACTGAATCTTGAAAAAAAATTAATGATCATTATCTATTTTTTTAATTGCTTAAGTGTCAGATATCATAGACAATAACATGCAATATGAAAATTATGAATCATGATTACTAACCTCAACTGTCTGAGAACAATAACAAAGAATATGAACTTACATTTGTTATTAAAATAATGTTTTTTCATTCATGCGAAAAAATTTGTACATGCGCATTATAAGAGTTTATATCAAAAACAGCTACAAGAATTAACTTCTGTAGAAATACTGCATAAAATAATGTTTCGTGAAGATTTTTATAACTTGCATTACATTATTCACTATATTAAGATCGCGAACTAGATTGAAGTTTAAAATACTATTAAGAATATTAAAGTGAAATTGTATTCTCTTATCTCACTCTGTACGCCTTTGGGTGATCTCTGCATTTTTCGGTTAACACTTTATATGGATGCAAACAAAGTGTTATATTTCGAAAATCGCAATTTTTTCTCTTTAAAAAGTTATATAACGCAAATTATGTCAAATAAAAAAGCAATTACTACATTGGTTACGTCTTTAAAACTTTTGAACTTGCAAATTAAAGAAACCGTTTGATATACGACTTTACAACTTTACTATTTTCATTAATCATCTTGATTATCTTAGAATATCTAAACATCTAAAAGTTACCAATTGCAGATGCTCTCAGCCTTTTACTATACAGAACCCAAATTTTTATAGAGGTATTACTGAATTCTGCATATCAATTTTACCCTTCTATAACTTGAAATTATTCATCTCAAAACGCATTTTGTATTACGTATATTTTTACCTATTTCTAAAAGGTAGAATGTATTTTTGCTTTAAAAGATTTGTCCCTTTATAAATAGGTTTCAGTAATCTTCCGCCATATGCCATCTTTCACTTGAAAGAAAGGGGGCGGAAATGATGACGCAGGTTCCTTGGATTATATAATTTAATTTACATCAATTATTTACAGTAAGCAACTACAAATTCGAATACGTGAAGAAGTACGTTTATAGGGGAAACTAGGGATACTTGACCCCTAGGGATACTTAACCCTATATGATTTTCTCAGCTTGTGAGATTGGTCGTATGGTCTATTGGAGGGAGTTTGCATACCAAGCTGAAAAGCCATCGCAATGGTGTGTAGGTAAATATATTTTGGGGTACAATAGCAAATTTTCACTTTGTCATTTTCACTTGGGTCAGTTTTCTGGTGCGTAGAGTTTCTTGGCAAAATGGCAACTCAAATACTGAGAATAATTACTTAAAAATTGTTTGCTAGTAATTATTTACTGAATAAAATTTCTTTTTAATATGATAATTAAAAATAATGCAAATAATTATTTTAGTGATAATTTTAAAAAGAATTTCAATTTAATCAATCTATTTTTAACTCGACTGCAAGAAAGTTTTATTTATTTATTTATTATTTGAATAAAATTCTTTTGCTCGAAATTTTTGTCATCGTTTGGTTTTATTTAACGTTTCGCCATCTCTGTTGAGTTTGTCTTTCTTTCATGATTTGAATTTTATCTCTCTCTCTTTCTCTCTTAAAATATATTTTTATTCTTTTGCTTATAATTTTCTTTAAATATTAGAAGAACCGAGGAAGTCTATTAAACTTCTCTATTTTTAGCTTTGTACAACATTTTTTAGATCCCTTGTTTGAATTTGATGTTATTCTTTTTTTCTAATTTTTTAAAACCTGTATTTCTTTGACGCGCTAACGACGGTGCTAGGTTCCCAGTTCCATTGCTGTAATTTTTATCATTTAATTAAATCAATATTTTAATTCTTTATTAATTTTTTAACTAATTTAATTTAATAACTAGATCTAACTTAATGATTAGACTAATTTAATTTATTAACCAGATTTTATTAACAAAAAATGCGCTTTATAGATCCCATATTATTTTTTATTAGTTTCATTAATATTTTTCGATAATAAACACCTTTTGTAATTCAGTAGTATTAACCTAATATCTGAATTTCGCGTACATAAAAATTATCAAAAGAATTTATATACTCTTTGTATGTAGGGTCAAGTATCCCTACCCATATGATCAAGTATCCCTACCCATAGGATCAAGTATCCCTACCCATAGGGTCAAGTATCCCTAGCTTAAGGTCAAATATCCCTAAGGTTACGCATACTTGACCCTAGGAGATTTCATGAAATTTATTTATTTTATGATTAAATGAGACATCAGTTTAGCATAAGTACATTTATCTTTCTTAGAAACAAATCTTTTTATGATGATAAAAATTTTAATATTCGAGGAATAGAAGGAAAAGTGAAAGTAGGGTCAAGTATGCCTAGTTTCCCCTATAACTTAAGCACAATAGTTATTATAAGTACGAACGATTCAGAAGATCGCAGAGCACACTATTCTTCATCACGTTGGACAGTTCAGCTGTCTCTAAAACTGAACTTCAGAGACAGCTGTCCGCCTTTTATAGTTTGGCGAGATGAAGGACCGAACTTCCGAGAAAATTCGCCATTATCTCGAGAATGAAACTACGCCAAGCCTTGAGACTTCGCTTTTCTCAAACAAGCATTTCGCCCAAAATTCGGTCGCCGAGTATCCAAAAATATCGCCAGGTCGTCATAAATGTCTCCCAGTCCAAAAATCTCAGCAACAATTAAAAGCGTTATCGAATATTTTACTTCATATTTTCTCGCCCTCCCTTCTTTTAGAAGTCTATAAAATGTTTGACTGTTAAAAATAACCGTTTCTCCAAAATATGTCGATTTGGGGGCCAAATCAATCGGTTAAAAACAGTTATCTTTCAAATATATGAGGAGAGATACCGAATGTCTACCGACGCCTAGATTGGACCGGTATCATAACCTCAATTATATTAAATATTTGGACCTTAGTATAAGTAAATTATGTTGTGACGATGTAAATAGGGTGCATGAAATAATTTTTAGGATAAAGTGCTACGCGGTTAAAGCTAAAAAACAATTGTTTAAATTCAAATATCATCCATTAATTATTTTAACAAAAGGCAACAGTCCTTACGCTGTTGTAAATTAAGCAGGAAAATATATTATTATATCGTCAAATAGAAAGTTTCTTTAGCTACAATTTACTATAATAATTTATGAATATAGTTTAAAATTAAGGTTAGGATAATTTTTTGTTGTTGTTATCCAAAGGTTGCCTAGATTTGACCACGCACTTTTGTCTCAATTGCACCATTTAAATCTATGAGGTTATTATCAGGAATAGTTCAGAAAACAGTTCATCACCGCTAGTAATCCTCATAAATTAGAAATTGGACCAGCAAACATAAATAAATAAATAAAAGGAACTAAAGCAATCAAATGTTGCATCAAAAAGTATAAACATTTAGGATACGTAAAATTTATAGCATTTGTGAGGAAACAAGGGGAGAAGAGTAAGTGACACAGTGCATAAAATTTCTTACTAAGGTTCATGCATTGTGTACTGATGTGAATTTGAAAATGAAGAAAAAATTTTTAATTGTTCTTAAAGAAATTATTGATCCTACATAGGACCCAATGGTCCAATCTAGGCAACCGGTTTCCTTGATTGGACCGATGACAAATTTGTTTTAATTTGCTTTTTTCCTAATTTAAAGTGTATTTCAAAAAAGTTAATTACGCTATTCTGCAGAGAAGTAAACTACAAAAAATCTCACTACTTATTTTTCATTAAAATGTCTAGGTGGTCAAAATTCAACAAATATCACCAATATTCCTCTTAATATAATAATAATAATTGTTAATAGAAATTGTTTAAGAAAAACACTTTTAAAAATATAATAATGAAATGAATCAACATAAAAAAAATCATCATTATGAAAACTATTTTCACAACCTCTTGGAAAATAGTATTATTATCAAAGAAGTATTCTTCATTTTTTGAAAATAACAGACGACTGACAAGTATTATTTTACGGAATCCGTAAGCTTGCAAGCCCTACCAATTACGAATCACTTAAAATTTTAATTTTATTATAATTAAAAATAAACATTTTAAGCATGGTGTCTTAAATTATTAGTAATGGAGACTACTAAAAGATACCAAAAAATGTTTCATCTCATACTTTTCTAAAACTAATCAAAAAAGAAGGTCAAAAACGAATACACATATTTGCTCCGTATAAAAGAAATTTTAAAAATGTATTACCCCAACTTCTTATATCGAGACATACAGGACTTCGAACGTTACTTTAATTTTTTTTCAAACTACATTTAATCTTCTAAGAAGCTACTCAGCTAATGCAGAAGTTCGCATATTTCCTATGATAAGAAGTTGTATGTGAGGAGAATGCAAGTCTTTTTTCACCAATAATTCAGAAATATCGACTTCTGACTTTCATTTAGTAATAAGAAATATTACTTGTGGCTGAAATGCTTTTGTATGATATAAAATATTTATGCTGGTAGTTTTTATGGAAAAGGGAAAAGAGAATGATTACAGAATGTTGTGTGAGAATTCTCCGCCATCTATAGTAAAATAAGCTTCTGACACTTTTCTATAAATTTTTATTTTTATTTCCAACAACCACCGAAGTCTGAGGAGGTAATATTCTGTTTTTAGATAAGTCTCAGTGAAAGTAAATGTAGAATATTTAAATATTTAAATCGTTCCTATGAAGAATTCGAATAGCAAAATTGTAACAAAGTAAAACAGAATTCACATGTAATAAGTATTATTCTATTATATGAGCAGTGCAGATGCATGACTGCAAAGGTTGTTTAGGATGTGTAATTAAAATATAAAGAATAAGGAAAACCTGTTATTTCATTTCTCAAAGAGAGTGTAAATTCTTGTGGAATATTGTGTATCATATACGAAAAAGTTTGTACGGCTTGTTTTTATGACAGCAGGCAAAAACAAACTTTGTGTCTGTAATAGGTATTGTGACAGATGTGTATAAAACCTTTTTACTACTATACTGTCAAAAAACCAGTAGATCAAACAAGCGCATTTTTGTGTCATTATAAACAATAAAAATTTTCATCAAAAATAATAATAATTAATAAAAATAATAACTAAAAATTGTCATTGTTTTTATTATTTTCACATTTATAAATTCTGTAATTAAACAAATAACATCGAAGCATCATATGAGAAGTGCGGATGCATGACTTCAACTGTTGTTTAGGATGTATATTTAAAATATAAAGAATAAGGAAAACTGTTATTTCATTTCTCAAAGAGAGTGTAAATTCTTGTGGAATATTGTGTATCATATACGAAAAAGTTTGTAGGGCTTGTTTGTATAACAGCAGACAAAAGCAGACTTTCTGTCTGTAATAGGTATTATGACAGATGAGTATAAGACCTTTTTACTACTATATTGTCAAAATACCAGTAGATCAAATAAGCGAATTTTTTCTGTCATTATAATCAATAAAAATTATAATGATTAATAGTAATAATTAATAAAAATAATGTTTAAAAAATGCCATACTTTTTATTATTTTCACAGTTATAAATTCTGTAATTACACAAATAACATCGAATTGCAAAATGAGATATAAAGATAAATAAATACACTCATTTACAAAATCAATAAGAATTGTTAATATTACACAATAATTGAAAAAATCAGAATTATGGCTAAAAATTGAAAATCGTAATTGGTAATTTTCTAAATAAAATAATTTATTCAAAAATTAAAAACTTAATTTCAAATACTTCTAAATATACATTTGAAGTTCGATTAAAAAGATTTCAATAAAAGATTCACAACACCATTATTCCAGTTTCGGAAAAATAATTCAATCTCTTCCGGATCCAATAGCATTTTATTAGTCCTTAAATTTTAAACAGGTGTTGCAATTCTTTCAAGTAGACAGGAAATTTTACTTTAGAACTATATATAATTTTCAATTCCTCTTTTTAGTGATTCACTTCATACCAGAAAGAAGAAGCGACTTTTTTCTTTTAGAAAATAGTAAATAAATAATAAAAAAACGACAGTTGCACCGTTTTGACAACAGTGTTTGTTTATATTTGGCAGCAAGTCCTGAAAAAAAATCTATCTGGAAAAAATATATAAAATGTAGATGTTCAAAGTTTGGGTATGTCTTGAGACGTTTCAACTCCGGATTCTTATCACATTCTGCACCCCTCGAAAAATAAGCAGCAAATCTTATTTTCATTTTTTTTTTTAGTTGCGGCCTTCGAAAAATGAGCAGCAAATCTTATTTTTATATTTTTAGTTGCGTATCCAAGAATTGAAATTTTATTGTTATTTTTCCACGGAAAAATATTCAGTATAAACAGTTGGTGACTTGAAAATATTTTTGTATGTATACCAGGCAGATTTGTGGGAAACATTTTATTTTGTTTATAAAAACAAAAGTATAATAAGTTTATAAAGACAGAAGTTTATGAAAAAAAACAGAATAAATTTTAATATTCTTCTGAAAATGTAATTTAATGTGGGTAGTAAAATATTAAGAAATATTTTATCCCACATATTTGGGCAATGAAAGAAACTTCACCTAAGATCTTCTACCTTTTTCTGATATGCTTTTGATTGGAAGTTGCGGCAAGATAATTAGGCTCGATAAATTTATAACTCCCATTTTTTCTTATGCTTCGCTAAACATCTACTTTTTTATTTAAGAACATTGTTTTCATTGGGTATTCTCAGCTGAAAAAAGAATAATTTTACTTTCAAGCCTTAATCATTCTCAAATACATAAAAAATTATAACGAAATCATTCAAGAGTACCGGACAAAGATAAATAATCTCTCTGCATAAACAAATAATTCCCTACTGCTAACAAAATGAATATTGATCTCGATTTTAGTTATTTTAATGTCAAAATATTAAACATATCTCCGTCTTCTTGTTTCAATAGAGTTGTTCAGGATCACAACAAAATTAATTGCTAATGGGGGAATTAATTTTAATGACGTGTGAGTACCGAAAATTATATATCTTTTAAAAGTTTTTACATCAAAATATTGCAAAATTCATAACATTCGTTACTACTTTGCAGCCCTGGACTAATTTATCTAGTGAATAGTTTAATTTTGATAATAATGTTGTAAACAAATAAGAAGAAAATTGGAAGACAACTATTATAAAATATGATGTTATATAAGATTATTTGCTGTTTATTAAAGGGAAATTTCATTTGTTTATGTGTTCCTGCAGAACATAAAAGCAATTAAGGAACTTTTTGCTCACTAGTAAGTTACAGACATTTGTTTCCCCAAAAATTTATGCACAAAATGTTCTCACATTTTTCTGAATTTTCACTAAAAATTGGAAATCTTTGCTAATTCAAAGATCTTTATGTGTCGTTGTTTTATAGAATAGATTGCATTCATAATAGTTTTCACCAACGAAACTTTCTTTCAGTCTCTATACACCGAACTAAAAATATAATTTTTTATTTAATTTTTGATGGTGATCTCAGTATTCATCTTAATTTACCATTTCGCTTATCAAACTTTTTCAACGATTATGTTATTTTAAAGCATGATGAATAACTCTTTCTTAATGTTATTATTCTGGAACGAATATTTTTGTTTTCCATCTTTTCTATCTAGCAAAAAAATGTTTCTTTGTACCTCCGTATAAGTTTTACAATGGAGGATAAATAAACGTTATGCTATAAACACAAATTCGAAATATTATACAATTTAATCTAAGTTCGAAATATTGTGAAAAAAGTCCAATTATTCATTTGGGCTACAGCAAACAAGGATTAAAATACGGTATAGGAAACAAAGTTTTCTCATCACTTTCTTTTTAATGCAATCTTAAAACAAAGCAAAGCTATTATTGAGTATACATTTTTTATTCTATATAAAACACAAAGTCTAATTCATTTTTTTTAGAATGGAATAAAGCATTAAAATACGCAACATTCATTTATTGCTTTATACATCGTATCAGATATTGTTAGAAAAAGATAATTCCGTTTCTAAATTAAAACCTTTTTTTAATGCATGAAGCATACATTTATGATTTTATTTTAAATTATATGTCTCTAGGGTAACATGTAAGTTCTTAGAGTCCCAAAGCTAATTTTTACCTATCAAAATTGTTTTTTTGACAGTGTCAAATATCCCCCGAAACAAAAATTAATATTGTTTATTAAATATTGATTTAATATTTTAATTCCTGATCCATCATTCTCGCATCATTTTTTACATCAAATATATTTCAAACATCATTAACATTAATCTTCACTACTCTTATTTAAATAGTTACCTGTTACAGTCAATTTGGACCTAATACATTAAATACGATTTTAATTTAAATATATAAATGTCAGAACATTCCTCTTCCGATAAGATTTGTGGCCATGACGATATGCCTGAATGATAGACCTCCACTCATTACAAAATTGGGCAAAGAACCCCTTGTATAATACAAAAAATGCTTCCATGTGCAGAGGCCCAATTTAAGCATTGGTTAAAAGTGACTCGCAGCTCGAAAATACTACTAGCCGTAAGGAAAAGGGCATTAACCAAACCCTCTTTTATACCTTCTTCTCCGGAACAAAGAACACAACACTAAATCGTTAACTTCCCATGTTCTTACTCGAGTTGGTCCCATAGAGTGAGAAAAAATAATCACAAGCGAAAGGGAAATAAATTCTCAACAATTTAAGATAAAATAAATCAATATATTAATAATATATACAATCATTATTAATTAATATAATAACAATCATTAATAGGGCTTAATTTCCAAGGTATGTTTAAAAGTACTCCTTTTTCTTGGAGGGAGTGGGCGCGAACTGTAAACAGAAATGAAGATAAATCAATACAGAGAGATTCATAACCACATTTGGAAACTGCTGGCAAGGCAGAATTATTAAAGTTAGACCGGACTAATTCGTGTATGCATACATGTAAACGTTATATTGATATGATATATGGCTTTCGGGAACTCACATGGTGTACGAACAGTTTCAGTAAATTTTAGGTCCAGTATAAGCGAAGTCCAAAAATATACTTATATCTCATAACTGAAAATCTGGACGATGAAAAGACCAAATATTTTAGGAAAACTTTTGCTAGAACTTTTGAGGAACAACAAGTTAAGCAGTCACTACGATGCAAGATGTGGTACAGAAGTGATGGAGCAAGTTTCAATCATGAAGTTTGTGAACATTAAGCTACGACATTTCATTAACGATGTGTGAGGTCTTGAAAAGCAGCCACCAAATTTTCACGAGAAAGTTGACTAGACCTCCCAGATAGCTAGCTGAAAGCGATAGGGAAAGAGACGCCGACGTCGTTAAAACCCTTTCCTGATTACATCATCCGGAGGGATTTGTTTGAAACGCTGCGCCGACTGACCTCGGGCGAACACCCAGGCAGCCAGGGCCAAAGCATTGCGTTGTGCCTATGGCCAATAACGTTACGGGATCCAAGACAGAGATTTGTCATTGGGGAAAACTGTCTCCTGCTTCGACAAATGAAGATAACTGAACTTGCGACCCCGCCTCGGAAGGCAGGGTCAAAGGTGCTTTTTAAACGGGAACTCTGGAGGGATCGGGAAAGATGATTGAGAGATCGGTTAGAGATCGTTTGGAGAACCGAGATTAAAATTCTCGTGACCGAGAATTCTGAAAGGCAGCTCTCAGGCTGAGAAGCTGTTGGATCGGGCCTTGTCCCGTGAACCGAAGTCAATCATTGGCTGATTACAGCTCGTCGCGAGCTGGAAAGCATTTTTAGGAATTCTTATAGAAGTGAACATGCCCTACGTCACTGCAAATTACCTTCTTGGTATTCGGTATAACTCGTGAGTGGTTATACGTAGATATTTGAGCGGTCTAATCCCTCAAATCATTATTCCGGCCATCGGACTTATACTCGCCTTGAGTAGAACATTCCAATCTATCTACGAGTGAATTCATAACAAATCTGCGATTGAATCCAGATTTAACTTTGACTTGTTTACGCTATCTCGTCCCGAGTTAAGCAGAATTGTTTTAAGTGATGTTAATTTGTACATTCTTGTATAAAAGCATTTAATCAAGAATATTTAATTAAAAATTAATGCCCTAGTATTGCTGTGTCTGGTGAAATCTTTCATAGCTTATTATCACTGAGCTAAGACCCTACAGATGATGGAAACTTAATGCTTCGATATGTTGTTGGCCACTCTGATTAATTTTTTCGTACCCATCCTACGAAGTATATCCATAGAGTATGACATGTTTGACAGTTTGTCAATCAAAAGTGTTTCAATAGCTGACGTTCGAGAAAAAAACCAAAAATCTTCAAGAATGTTCATGTTTCCGTGATCCAAAGGTGTCAGGAATATCTTAGAACGCGGGAGAAAATTTAAAACACCTCTTGTGAACTCGCAGATGTGCATATTGTTATAAATAAAGCGCAACCTGTCCACTTACAAGTTTTATTTCTGGCATTCTCAGCACAATGGGGCGATAACGTATGCTATGGGAAACCGAGGCTTTCACCATTCTGCCCTTTCCAAAAGTTCGAAGACACTGTAAAGAAACACACTGCAGATTATAAAAGTTTAAGCTCAAAAACCATATCTGAAATGGGATAAAATTAATGAACAGACAATTTTACGATTTGATTTTTATAAACCTATGATAATAAGAATGTTAACTGCTGAAAAATCATTGAAATATGTCTCTTCCTTCAACTATAGAATTATATTCTTAAAATACTGGAGTAAACAAAATATATTACTAAAAAAAATACCTTTAAATCAAGATAATATCTACAGATTCGGTAAAATGGTAATCTTGGCAATTGAATTGGCATGTATACAAATGCCTTGAACACTTGAACTCGTAAAATTAATTGAATCGCACAATTTTCTACATGCCTTTCCTACAATATAACGTAACAGAAACTTCTGGTAAACAAATCAATAACTAAATACATAATTATAGATTATTGAGGAATGGCGAATACTACTTTAATATATCTAACTACAGTAAATAAAACAAAATAAAGCTCGATAAATTTTATAAAAGAAATTTATAATGATAAATAATATATGCTTTACAAAAAAGAAATTATCAACACAGTGAATTTGAAAAAAAAAAGAAAAAATCTGAAGGTACTCTAAAGGTAAAACCACGAATGCCTCTCCGTCAAACACGAATATGTTAAATATACAAATTATACTACATTAAGTAGAATACTAAACTAGAGAATATTAAAATTTATAATATTGAACATATTTGATAATTGAATGACACAGCTTCATGAATAAATAATTTTTTCATAATAAAATTGTAAAAATTACATTCGCTCATCTAGGAAAATTAATGGACCGTTTTATTGGGTTTCAGCCTTTCTAAACAGGTTTCTGACCTCTGAAATAAAAGATCTACTACTTTTCAAAAAATTGATAAAGCTATATTTTAAATTTGACTAAAATAACTGACAACCATGTATTAGGATTTCTCACTATAAAAACATCTACCAAACATATTTTATTCTACTCGCGCCTTGCTACAACCATGCGTGACAGTTATGGAAAATAAAAAGGAAAGACGCTGGTAGGAAAAACTGAAGGGACTTAAAATAATTGTTTCGTGAGACACATTTGTGCTATCACAAAAGGTGAGGATCGAAGTGGAAAAAAATACTACTTTCTATCCGAGGCATTTTTTTTTTCCCCACTTTTGGAACAAACAGAGTATATCGTGACCGGCGAGAAAAGTTGGGACAAAAGGTTTAGTTCGACACTACATCTGATGTCTTTGAAATCGCCCTATCCATTCTGTGGCATTTTTATTCTCTTCTATGGGAAATGGAAGTTCTTGTGTTTGTGTCCAACACCCCTTGCGTCAAGATTGTTACCCTTTCATCTGAAAGGTGTCTAAAAGGTAAGATAAGAATGTTGCTGGTGTTGTGACATCTGTCTCCGTGAAAGCATTTTCATATGATAATGTAATAAAAGGAAATAAATATTCTTCAACGCCCATTAGCAGAATTAAAGTTCTTCGTTGGCATATGTGAGCAATACGTAACTGAAACGAAGCACAG
>BGPR01006352.1:25364-81366 GCA_013235015.1 Araneus ventricosus | reverse complement strand
ATCTGCAACATGTTCCAATGCAATTAAGACAAAAGAAGTGATTACAGGAAAGGAAATATTAACACAGAGTCTGCAACATGTTCCAATGCAATGAAGACGAAAGAAGTGATTACAGAAAATTTAAATTGCTACATACAGAACATGCATGTGGCTATCAAACGCTTACCAATGATTGCGAACATGCTTCACAGTGTCTGGCGTAAAATGGAATATTGCATGGATACTGCCTATATCACCAAGGGAAGACACATAGGGCAATTATTACGAAAGCGAACAAAACTTATATCTTTCTTCTTAATTGTGTTCAAAATTTTTCTTCCTATCGATGTTTACAATGAAGTTATAGCTATTTGTAATCCTTGCAATTGTTTTGTGTTACTCAATATATTTGGTGTATTGATGACTTTAATGAATTACATAATAAGTTCCAAAAAATGTCAATATTTTTATGAAATATTTCGTAGAATTTATCACTTAATAAGTAATAAAAAAGTAATTTATTAAAGTAATAAATTAAACTCCCTCTGTCCAACTTCTGCTGCCCGATTTGTGATTTTTTTCTTGTCCAAAATTGGAAGTTCAATTTTCAAAACATCAAAGAATCTCTTTAATTATTTATTTAGGGAAATGTATAGAAACATTCAAAACTAAACTCATTGATCTTATATTAAATTTTGACCTA
Organism: Araneus ventricosus; assembly: GCA_013235015.1. NCBI lineage: Eukaryota > Metazoa > Arthropoda > Arachnida > Araneae > Araneidae > Araneus > Araneus ventricosus. Next base: position 80,684 of record BGPR01006352.1, on the reverse strand, counting down.
ACAACTAAATAAGCCGTTGATACATTGTATCATTGACATGAAGTCCAAATCATAAAATATTTCTGAACAGAGATGACCGTCTCTTTCCGAACTGTCTTTTTCCGCTTAGAGCAAACGGTAATGATTATTTCAATCAGCTTTCATTGCTTCATTTATTTGTACTTTTCCGTACGTCAGTGGTAAACTATCTGAAGTATCGATTTTAACATTTTACAAATCAAAAGAAGTTCTAGAGAGGAATGCATTGCAATGCACAATTTATTTTTTGAGAGCGGTTATCTCCCAGGGATTTTTCCTCCCTATCTACATAACTCTGAGGTACAGATTTGTGGTTCAATGTATTTACCTGACCTGTCAGCTGTTAAAATACGTAATCTTTAGACTAAATATTCTATCCCAGAACGCAGATGTTCTATCCCAGGGCTTTTATCTCCCGATCTATAGATTTCTGATCTACAGAACTCTGAGGTACAGATTTATGGTTCAATGAACTGAGCTCTCAGCTGTTAAAATATGTAATCTTTAGACTAAATATTCTACCCCAGAAGTTCAAAGTTGGTTTGTCAAACTTGCAACTTTACGACCTTAGCAGACGGTCGCTCGGTGACTTGTGAGCAAAGCAGCAACGCCAAACTGAAAAAGTTTATGATGATGACGGTTCCATATCGAGAGAATTACAATCTGGTAACCTCAAAAGAATAAGTCCACTTTCATTCCATCGCTCTCTTTTTCGCTGATAATAGTTCTTTGCTTGGAATGTGAGGTATTATTATCTTTTTTTCTTCTTAACTTCTTCAAAACTTTTAAGATTTTGCAGGAGAGCCAAAAGAAGTTCCTCACCGTAATGTATTTCAATGCGCGGATTGATTTTTAAGAGCAGTTATATTTGTTCGTTTTACCTACAGCTGCGACACTTGGCCCATCCTAAGACGCATGGTCAACTATCTAAACAGAGTTTTCCCAAATCTGAGTTTATCCTTTTCTTGATTTTCAGGGAAAAAGCATATCAGACAACTTAAGTTGGTCTTACAGAGTAAATTTTTAAGTAGAGGGTTAAGACACCTGGAAAATTATGCACCGACCAAATCTGTTCTTTTTGACCTACAGCTTCGACACTTGGTGCATCCTAAGATGCGATCGTTAGTAATATAAGAGGTTAGTCATTAAAAGATGCATGGTCAACTATCTAAACCGAGTTTTTCCAAATCCGAGTTTATCCTTTTCTTGATTTTCAGGGAAAAAGCATATCGGACAACTTAAGTTGGTCTTACAGAGTAAATTTTTAAGTAGAGGGTTAAGACACCTGAAAAATTCTGCACCCAAAAGTAGCCTTGAATTATTTATTGTTTTTGGACGGTGAATTTACTAGGAATTTTGTTTCGACATTTCTAAAAAGCCTCAATACATCACTAAAGTATTTTGCTCTAATCCTTGCAGAAAAAAAATATTTTCTACGGAAGCAAAAGGAAATCCATGTCTGATAATACTCCAATACATTCTCGAATGATATAATAAAATTTCGGACTGAAATTAAAGAGGAAAATGCATAGGAACAGTACCAGGCGGAATTCGGAAACAACATTACTCCATAGGGATTATATGATTGCTAATACTACTAATAAGCTACTGCTATATACTAGCTTATTGGTGCTATTAGCATTTCTGCGAATCCCATATGATCACATGGTCTTCCAGTTGCGCATAATGCTATCCCAATGTTAGCTTGTTCTTAACTGACTGTATCACGTGATCGCCAATGATATTAATACTTAACGGACGGGTCACGTAAATTTACGTTTCTCCATTCTGACTTCCTAGGACGCGTCACGTAGAATTACGTTTTTGCTTGAATTTTAATTACACTGCGTCAGTTTTTCCATTTTTATGCGTATTGGGTTTATTTCTTGTTACCAATAGATGTAGTATTATCTGTCGGTTGAACCTACTGCGCAGTTTTGCTTTTTAGGTAGTATATTTTAGTAAACGTTGGAAGTGCTAAGATAAATTAAATTGTTGTTAAAGTTTAATATTATTAAGTAAGATATGTATTTATTGAAATAGATTTAGTTAATGTTTAATTTACCCAGCTCTTCTCCCAAATCTTGAAATATTAAATGTAAACAAACCTTTATTGTGTTTCCACTTCGCAAGGGTGAATGTTTTACAAAATATCACACTCTTAAGAAATCCTAGACATGTAAATAAATAACTTTGTAAAATTTTATCAAAAATAGCATTGATTTAATAAAACTGCAACGCTTTAAAACCATACTCATATGCTTATTTAATTCTCTTAAAAATGCTCGGAAACTGAGAACGACAGAGAGAAAACAACTCGTCTGTTAATTGCTAATAAGCTACTACTGCAAACTACTTTATTGATAGGACTGATATTTATACGATCCCTATGAGAACACATGGTCTTCCAACTCCGCCTAATGCTATCCCAATGTTAACTCGACTATTATTCAGCTACTTTTAGTAGCTTTAGTTATAGTTTGTTCTTTGGATATCACTGTATGGTGAACAGATAAGTTCTTATATGCTGAACTAAAGAGATTATAGTGTTCAATTGACTGCACTTTAAAATATGCGATTGTTCATTAGAAGTATAAGATTCTTTCAACACAAGAACTGTATGATGAAAAATCAGTTTATAACCTCCCTTATATGAAAGAATTATAGTTCTGAGGTTAGCCGCGAAGCAAATAGAGTGAGGAATCAATTTTTCGAGATCCGATTCCAGAGAAGAACGACATGGGGTCAATATGGGCCAATCAATATTGGCTTGGATACAGGCCAAATGCATCCTAATCTATTTCCAAATCTCACCACTTGGGTGTGATGTGAAAATTTGGAAAGGTATCTTGTTGTAAGTTAAACCGCCATTGTCTTCATTTTAGTGTGATGAGAAAAAAGGCTGCCAATTCAGATGTCCTCGTCAGAATAAAAATTGAATTTTGTATTCTATATTTCAGTTCCTGATGCGCGAGATTTCTGAAATTTTGCACACTTGTTTGTTCTAGATTACAATACACTATTTTAACATTTCCATAATAAAATTATCAGGTAATCGATTCATTCAATTAAATTTTGATTCCATGCGAGGGAAGGCACTTAAGTGAACTTGAGAAAAATTGATTACAAGATTCCATAATATTTATAATAACGAATTGTAAATTCAAGTTTAAAAGGTAGAAAATAATTAAAATCTAAACAATTTCTTCTTTTTAGTACGCTAATAAATGTGTTTTTTTTATTTTTTTTTTATTATATTTACTAAGCCTTTTTTATTTTGTGAGAAAGAAGGTTTGATTAACTATAAAAACTTATGGAGTGCACTTAGAAAGAATTCATAACTTAGGAATATACAATATAGTTCTTTTTTCAAAACAATTGGATATAATTTCAATCGAATATAATAAAGATTGTAGAATATGTCAACGTTAGCTGCATTAAACTAAATAAAAAGTATATTACGAGATTCATTATTTTAATGATTTCTTTTCTTTTCTCCTTTAGACGTATAAGAGGGACGTTCCGTGCCACATGTTCCAAGGTTTGCGCACAGACTGGCCTGAACCATCTGCCGGCGTCGAATCATTATGGGAGTGGTGTTTTGCAACGACGGATTTGTCAAATATGACTCAGGCGAAAAAAGTAAGGTTAAATCCTTTACTTGGAAAAAGAATGCCACGATAAAAAAAGTTTTCTTTCTGGAACACTTCAAATCACTTGCTGTCTGTTTTCAGACATGGAAACCCTCTGCGCTTTTGCGCATAAGCCAGTCGGCGTTCATTTCACTAAAATAATGGTGAGATGAAATATGAAGGAGATATTTATTTTTTTATTAAGTACTATACACAAATATTACAGACGGTTCGAATTTAAACAATATAACACGATTCGAAAAGAAAATGAATATCGATAACGGAAAAGAATAATTATCTGAAAAACACGTTTAACAAAGAAATCTGGAAAAGTGTTGATTTTACTATTTGAATATCACCTCTCTGCGGAGTAATATCTCCTAAAAGTGACAGGCACGGGTTTTTGAAACGAAGAGTATTTCTTTTCTAAACACTTTAAATAACAATTTCAGTTTTAATATGTACCTCTGAAGGGCAGTATCTAAAGACAACTAACGTCCTATTATCGTACGAGAAGGAGGCTGTAATTAGCAACATCTTTTCTCACAAAATTCCACTTCTTATTAGTACGGTAGCCTTCTTCCAACTGAACGATGAGTATTTCAATTATAACAAAGTGACGCAAATGTTTCTTTGGAAGGGGGTTTTAACTATGCTTCAGGACACCAACATAGGATATTTGAATTATGCAACTTTACCATCATTATACTGAATTTAAATTAAATTTATCTAGTTGAGAAAATATTTATTTATGCTGAGAAAACTTGATCTTGTAAAAGGTTTTATGTTTAAAATTTTCATAAGTGGTCATATACATATTTATAATAGCACTAACTTCAAAAATTCCAAAGGAAACACATATTTTTCTTGAAAAATTTCAAAACTACATAAAAATTTATGCTGGAATACAAAGTTTCATAATCCCAATTTGAGTTTCCAATGTTAAAGTGAAATTTTGAATTTTTATTGATATCTTGAGAAATAATACAACTACTGATCTAGAATATTTTAGGCAGTAGTAAGAATTATTCTGCACCTTTTAAACTTTTACTTTTTATTTTAAAACATTTTATGCGCTCAAAATTATTTTATCAAAATTGATGTTAAAAAATTTTGAAATACTTATAAATTTTAACAGTAATCGAAGACAGTGGCCATTTGATAAACCTATGTAAAATTGCAGCATATTCATACAAGAAATTTTGAAGTTACATTATTTTTTTATTTTCTTTGTGAAACGATGCACTTAAGGGGGCGTCATATATTTCAAAAACGTTTTCATTATTAAACATAATCATTTCACCACTTTATTTATAAATTTCAAATATATAAATATTTAACTATTTACCTCTTTAAATTAAAATTTTATAAATTAAAGTGGTGTAATATTACACTATTTATTTTTTACGGATCACGTTTTATCGTTTGTAGAATGTAGATCATTAATTTGAAAATAACATCTAAAGTGCGAAATAATTCAAAATTCTACTACCGACATTTACACGCAAGCAGAGAACTTCTCTATCTAAATGTCGAGACAACTCCTTTTCTACTTAGAACACAAAATATCGAATATCTCCCTATGTAAACATTGCGTATTAACCAAAATTTATTTCTTGTATTTTTTCATGAGAAATTTATTTATGGCATCTAAAAAAGGGTGTTGCTATTGAAAATTTTGAAGTTAGTGCAATTTCAAATATTTAGATGACCCTTCATGAAATTTCTAACCATAGAATCTTTTAGTATACGTTATTTCCCGAAGATCGGTAACTTTATTTTAATGCCCAATGAATGATCGCAGAATAATGCTGGGTGCCTCCTTTTTTTCCCGCGACAGTAAATTCTCTCTAATGGAACCTCTCTATCGCATTACTTATTATTACTAATTGAATGGATAGCTACATAAGCGATGCGACACATGTTAAAGAATGAAATAAAGATTTAAAAATTAATTAGGATTAAGAAATAAAAAAGAATAAAGCAACAAATGAATTTAGTAAGGATTAAATATTATTTTAGAATCGTAAAAAAGTCTAAAATACCGAGTTGTGTCATTAACGACAATCTTTTCTTGCTGCATATCCTAATAAATCTATTCACAGACAATATAAGTTGAAAGCAATTTAAACACAGGCGTAAGATGTGCCTTAATGCGATAGAGAGATCTCCACTTTATCAAGCAACTTTCGTTTTAAACCCATACATTCATGTTATTATTGTGACTTATGGCAACAAATCATCTTGAATTGAGGAAGTGGTCGAAACCGCAGAAAATATGTGACATTCTGATCATTCTCAGATACTGAAACCCTCCGCGCTTTTGAGCACGCGCCAGGCAGAGTTGATTTTACTAAAATAAGGGTGAAGTGAAAAATGGAGGGGATGGTTAGATTTCGCTTCGAAGTATATAGAAACATTTTATTTTCATTCATTGATTTGTTGCAAATAATAATTAAAAAATACGCATAATCGGACGAAGGTCATGACCTACTAAAGAACTCCAGAAAAGCGCTCGTCTTACACATTACCTGTCACAGCTTTCCAAAGTAAAATCATCTAAAAGTACTAGTCTCGGGTTTTTGAAGCGAACAGTAGCAGCCGAAGATTGTGCCGCTTTCCTTTTGCGAACTGCTTAAGGGCGAAAGTCGGACTTCACATAGAACACAATCCGTTTACGGCCCCTTGGACGTGACCTAAACAGATTGTGCCGTAGACAGTTTCATTCAACGGATTATTGATTATTTGTGTTTAAAAACTTTTTTTCCAATATACTAATTACTTTTAAATATTGTTCCAAAAATCGTCCTGTGCGTGTATGGCGGAAACAGTCTAATAAGCAGAATAATGAAGAAAGGCGATTTATTCACGAATATCCCGTAAACACGAATCGCAGGTAACAGGAATGATGGCACTTATACAAATTATCAGCACTAACAGACAACCAATCATTAGTAATAAAAGTAACAGCACTTCCGGATCTAGCTACACATACAGACAGCAATTCACTAATAATGACAGTAACGGCACTTTAAAATGCGCTCGGCTCACCAGCTTTCCAGCTCGCACTCCAGACGAAAATCTAAGTGATTTTTCAAAGGCGTTTGCACCCCAAAGACGTTCGCAGTCGATCAACACACGTTCCAAGACGTTCAAAAACTACATCTATTTATATTCTTCCCAACAGAGCGTGACGTCACATGGAAATCTCTGGAGAAATCCTGATATCGGCTCCTATGAGAGATATCGTGAAAATTCTAGCATTTTTGAGTATCTTCGTTTTCTCGCCAAATTTGTCGACAACTCGCCAAAATGGTCGTCAAGATCGGGGTTCATTGGGTAACCTCCGTACATAGTTAGTAAGAACCTCTGTAAATGCCTCTTCCCAACCGTAAGACTACACTATTGCCGGGAAGCGATATTCCATGTTCTTAACAATATACTAGGATCATAGATCGGAACTTTAACTCCCAACTGCTTAGCTTTCCCTTTTCTGTGAAATACAGTGGCGGTTTTTCGAACAGGCGTTGGAGGCGTTCGCCTCTTGCCTCAAGAACATGAGGGGCCTCAAAATCTATTCGACATACATCGCACTGCTAAACCAACATGGTATTCACGACATTGAGTAGAAGGAGGGCCTCAAAATTTCGCCTGAGGCCTCAAATTGCTAAATCCGCCACTGGTGAAATGGAGATTTCACTGTCTCCAATCAAATTCTTTCCAATGCATTTTCAATATTAAGTAATGGCAAATCTTTTGAGCTATTTCCGTAGCTTTATCAATTCAAAATTAAGAAAAAAATTATCTAAAAGCTTCAAAATGTAACAAAACCGGATGTTATATAAAATTCTCTCTCACTACTTTCTCATCATTTTATTAAATAAAATGTCGCTGATTTTGGAAACAAAGCAATAAAATTCCCGTAAAGCTGTATAAAATAATTTTTCAAAAAAATTATAATAATTTATTGAATTAAACTGTTTCGAAGGAAATTGCCATAAAAAATGTTTCACATTTCTTTAAAAAAATTTTGCTCTTATTTTAAAAATAGCTGCTAATATTTTCATTTTTCTCTGTTTAAAAGAACGATCATTTTTAAAATATCGTACGTAAATTATCACATTAATTCCTTTTTACTTTTTCAGGATAATATTATTTTCAAAAATCAAGATTATGGACTAGTGCACGCTCAGTTCAAAATTCTGAAGGTAACTATATTACTATCATTAATAATATAATATTTTGTACTGGGCCATTTGCATCAACACTCGTCTTCCCGCTGGTAGGCTGCGGAAGTTTGGAGAGGGGGGTGCCATCTCAGGTGTCGTTCTCGTCATCTGACCTGGTTCAAAATTACGAGATCCGTCGCAAAACAGCCCTCGTGCTGCTTCAGAACGGGACGTTGATATAACAAAACTAAACTAAACTTGCATCAACACTTACAGTCAAAGGGTTTATTGTCGAGACTAATATTTTTATGCAGTTTTTCGACGATTCAGAAACTTTACAATTCAATTTCCTTTTCAATAAAAAAAGTAATTTTTTCTACATTTGAAAATTATTTCGAGAAGATTTCAGAACCTCGTCATACGACCACAGTTCATTATGCATTTCTTAATGCATTGGCTTTTCACGGTCATCTTGTCCACTTGACGTTAACTCTATAAAGCACTTTTGGGACTACCACAGCAGTGAAGTTTCGACTATGAATCCTCAATGATTCTTGAATGAGCTGTAGCAAGAGTTATGCACTCTATGGTCTTACATTTTGATTCTGATATTCGGAATCCTCAAATCCAGTATGGCAAGCATCCATTACGTTCAGTGGAAAGATTCTTTAATAAAATTCAGATTGTTTAGAAAATATTATAAACTTCAACATAAAGCAAGATTAATTTAAAGTGATTATTAAACTTGTAAATCATACATCAAGATAAAATAATGACAATTACAATAAAAAGTCTTATAAAGAGCAAAAGCTTATAATACACGAATTTATACGAAAATCTTTTTGAGATGTTATCACCAGAAAAACTGACAAGTTAACTTTTGACCTGTGTACATGCAACTTAAATACTAAATAGATGGTTCAAAAATCAATATAAACTGTAATTACTGCGTCAGCCTGCTTCATTTAGTCTATCGTTCAGTAGTAAGCAAGTAATTTTTGGGGCCCAAGGCCCCCGAAGGTTCCTAATCCCCGTTAATGGTACGTTGGTGATGCTGGATAATTTCAGTTCTGGGAATTAGATGATCTGCTGCTGTTGTTGGAGGCAAAGGTTGTGTGGGTGGAAGTCCATCTGGATCTTGTGGTATTGTTGCTGGAGCACTGGTGCCTGCAAAAGAGTAGCTGCTGCTCATGGTGGAATTTTCTCCTGAATTATTTAAGGGTTGCTCTTAAATGTAAGAGCGGCCTGATTTTTAAAAATCAAATCTTTGAGTTTACAATCCACTGTCTATCGTTCAGTCTATGGCTTAAAGGTAATTAAATCGTGGTAGTTAATCCGTAAATTGGTCAATAATCTGAAAAGTTGCACTTAATTCTTATACTACAATTTAATTGTTTCCTGTTATCCTTTTCAGAGCGGTGATCAAATATATTATCCTGGCCTCGAAATGAAACACCATTTTTACAAAGTACAGAAGAAAGAATCGGACATCATGCAAGCCTCAGCTTTCGATATCATCAGATGCTTTGGTCAGAACGAAAGAAGACCTCTTCAATTTATTATAGATTGTAAGGATCCAATCAGAGTAATTTTTCAGTAAACTTTCAATTTTTGTTTGATAAGGATGAAAAGAATCTCATTAACTGCTATTTATTAAAATTTCCGTTTTAGTTTCTCATAGGTAGTAAGAATACTACTTTAAGAAGTTAAATATCATTCCAACTAAAGTAAAAAGTATTTTATTTAAAGCTTTTTAACAGAAGCTTTTTAACAGAATTCAAACTATCCATTAACCACAGCATTTTCCCGAAATTTTCAATAAAATCTCAGTGGTAAGTACAAGATAACCCCAAAATCCATCCTTAATTTGAAGAACTATTGCAAGAAGAATTCAACCACAAATAAATATTTCATTAATCATTGAATTAGAATTTGGAATTTTGTCACTCATCGTAAGTGATCGAATTACGTGCCTTTATTAATCACTCGCTGCTGTTCGCGCTGACAGTCAGAACGTTTAACATATTTTTTGGCAAAGGGTCAGTGGCGGACTAGCCATGTTGACCGATGAAAGGTTGCCCTTGCGCATAAAACAATATGCGCCTATAGCAATGTCGAATGCAGGATTTGGGTCTGAAGGAGGGGACTGAGGCCATAAATTTTTGCATCTCCATCACGAATGCCAACTCTCGTGGCTTATATTAACCATAACCATAACTTTACATACTTTATTCACCTGACAATAAGAATCATTGAAAACACTTCACTACTTTTAATAATTTAATAATAAACACAATGAAATAACTAGTCAAAAATTGTTTTCGACCGCATCAACGATACAAGTGCGAGTGAAATGACGACAAAAGTGGGAAAAGTTTCAAGTCTGCCATGCTAAAATGCAATATTGCCATGTTTTTTTAAAGGGAGACTAAAAGCAAACAGCTGTAGTGACTTTAAATAAAGTCAAGAATTCTAGTTAGATCTGGGCAGGCTGAAGCCCCATACCCCCCCCCCCCCCTCCTGGATTCGCCATTGGCCTCCATAGTTTATGGGAGCGAAAGAGAGAGAAAAGGCAGAACATGATTGAGCTAGCTTTCTGCACCTTCTCTAAACTATATAAACAAAATAGCAAACAGTTTTGCGTTACAAACATACAATTTCTTCTGTGAAAAGTCGGAGCCGCCACAAGCACTCAGATCTTTATTGCTTTCGGAAGCCAAGTTAAGGCGAAAGAAGGAAAACAACCTTATTTGCATGAAGATTGCAAGCCTGGTATGAAGAATAACTGAAGAACGGAATTCGTAGATGACCACTGCTTTTCTTTCTTGTGCTTGCTCCGACTTTTTACTGTCGCGCATCGTCTAAAGTAAAAGAAAAGACTTCTTCGTATTCTAATCCCTGACTTATAGGTGTTCTATCTATCTTTTGCGTCATCCGGACCTATCTCAAAAACGGTATATAGGGCAAAAAAGTCGATTAGAAAGTCGTAGATCATCATCGATTCGGCTTAAACGCACATTTATTTGTTGGCAATTTCCAACACTGGTACGAGAAGAAACGTGTTAAAAAGATTAAAAAAACGGCTAGTTATCACAAGATGCTTTTATTTTCGATGTTCAAACTTCTCTCCCTCAGATATAATACAGATTTCGGACCTTGTTTGAATTTCTAGTTGCACATTTTTTAGCAGGCACGCTGGCACAAGCCAAATTAATGCGTCATCGAAGGCCCTCCGATGTTTGCTGATAGGTCGCATAAACCTGCTGCTTGTGTTATTCCCGCAGGAAAAAGTATACTGGGAAAATTTTTGTTTGAAAGATAACGTTTTCTCCTTTTGTCCATATTTTGTTACATCAAACAAACAAAAATGTGCGTTTCAAGTTTTCTGTTCTTGATATTAATAAGGTGACTTTTACTACTAAATCAATGACGCTGTACAAATTCGTAATTGACATGTTCCTCCTATCATATACAATTTCCGAGATAAGAACTCTCACTTTGGAGTTTTGACTGGATATCTTACTGATATATGATAAAGCTGCACCACGCGTAACCTCTCTCAACATTCCTTACTAATAGCATCCGCAAGGTACCGGTACAGAAGAATATCTAAATCATTCTGTATTTTCCAAACACAGCTTTTTGACAGGCATACAATCTACTCGTGACGTCACAGCTATGTAAACCGCGACGAAATGAATGCGCGTTTTAAAGGTTTTATTCTTAGCATTCATGTATGCAAGGCGTCTTTTCATATTAAATGGTTGATGTTCTACAACTTTGACATCTTTTCCCCGCCGACCTTTAAAACACTCTTAACTCCTTAGGCGAGTGGGTCGTCGTAGGTTTAAAAAAATAAACAAAAAACCTCGCGATTTACTTTTTTTCCGTATCTGATATCGTTTCCCACGATTTCGATATAAGAACGTTAACTCCGAATTTCGCTACAAGGTGACGATGTAAATGGTCTCATCGCGTAGCGCCTAGCCCTTTTACAACAACTGGGAAGCAATTTTATGACAACGGCTTGTTACTCATAAACTATCTTATTAGTTGATGAGTAAATTTATCGTTTTGTATCGTTTTAACAGACTGTACGAAACTCCTCAGTCGCAGTCTATCATCGAATGAGATATTTTACAAAAGAAACATAAATCACCACTTTTTAAAATAAACTATTATGCATATAAATTTAGAAAAGGGTTTGATTATGAGCACGCATAAGTGATTGACATACAACACTTTTCAAAGCGATCGGATTCCAGTATCGAGTCAAAGATCAGAAGAAAATAAAATATAAACTGCTTATCCGCGTGCGTACCAGTTTCCCCCGTTAGAAATGAAAAGTTAAATGCTTCATTTGCGAGTTTGATTTAAAAAAAACCAGTAGAAATGTGATCACTAAGAAATCGGAATTTATTGTATAATAAAAAAAATTCCAGAAGTAACGTAACCGGTAGACGGCCCTGAAGCAAGATTTAATGCAGATTTATGTAAAACAAGTTTTAATTTAATTGCCTGGCTTCTTCATTCAATTCCATCAGCATGCTATCGATACCAGATTAAGAATTCTTCATTCAGCTCCTTTACAAGATCGTTTTATCAGCAAGTGTTATATTCCGAAAGCCTTGCACAGCAAGGCGACAAAAGGATCCATTTCATGTTCTGGGATGCTAACGCTTATCTAATGCTTCAACGAAATAAATCTCTTGGAAGAACGTCCAAGAAGTGGAAGATATCCTCGACAGTGGGGTGAATCAATGCCGCATACTGTGTTAGGAAGAGTATAGAACTTATAGGAATAGAACGTAAAGCTTATAAAATTTTCGGGTTCACTGAATTATCGATTCGACGTATCCTTCACAGGATATTGCATTTCTACCCATCGAAATTGCACCAGTTATTAACGTAGATATTGTCGATATGGAACTATTTTCCAGGTAGGCCCTTTTAAATATTCAAAATAAATGTTATTTAGCGTCTTGTGGACTGATGAAGTCCTCTTTCCACCGCATGGGGACATCAACAAGCATAAAATCGAATCCCTGTGAGCACAAGATCAAGCCGCTGTATTCATCCCATGTGAAAGTTTGAAGTGGTTTCACGTCATCTTTCATTATCAACCCTTTCTTATTTGAATAGGTTTGCCCATTATCTGGCTGGAAAACTTGCACAACACGATCAAGCCACCGCATTCATCCCATATGACAGTTTGATGTGGTTGCACGTCATCTTGTCATCTTTCATTATCAACCTTTCTTATTTGAATAGCTTTGCCCAATATCTGGCTGGAAAACTTGCACAACACGATCAAGCCACTGCATTCATCCCATATGATAGTTTGATGTGATTTCACGTCATCTTTCATTATCAACCCTTTCTTATTTGAATAGCTTTACCTAATATCAGGCTGTAAAACCTGCACAACACAATCAAGCCGCTGCATTCGTCCCATGTGACAGTTTGATGTCGTTTCACATCATTTGACATTATCAACCCTTTCTTCATTGAATAGCTTTGCCCAGTATATGGCTGGAAAACCTGCACAGTGACTGATGAACGGTATATTAATAAATAGAATAAAAATTATATCCTGTTGCCTCAAAACTTATATAGTTTTGTCTACCATCTCTAAAATAAGGGAATAAATGCCTGTGGAATGAAGCCAACTAAAAAACTAATTACTTTTCTTTGAGTTATTCTAACTTTCATTCTCATCAGAACACAATATTTAATATTTTAGAAACTTCCAAAAGCTGCTATGATAATAATAAATCTAAGCTCGTGCTTTAGTTCTGTCAGTTAACTTTTACTTCAAGCTTAAATGTGAACGTTTGTTTTGGTTTTGCGTTTTGTAACTAAATTTGTTTGTTAAAAATCTGACTGCCTACGTGATGATAATATAAACTGTATTTCATTAGCTACAGCATTATGAGTTCATAATTTATGTTTTCAGTATTAATCCCTTCTTGGTCGATGAAAGTGAATACGTTGCTACTTACACGCCTCGTTATATTCCTTAATTATCTTTTTATATCTGAATATTGCTAAGAAATAGCGCAAATATTTCTACTTTCTTTATGTTTTCGTGGTGAGATTTCCCGCCTTGAATGGAAAACATAACTGTCTTGTATTTTCTCCAGGAAAAAATGCTTTTTTTGGGTCGGAAATTCGAAAAAAATCCGACCAAAAAAAGAGGTTAAACTTTAATACGGTTCGAGCAACAAACTTTTGTAATAAATACATTATTTTCTTGTGCACATATATTCGATATCGTCCTATTATTTATTATCATTTTTATTTTTACTTTAGTTATCAATGATTTGAAAGAAATGCTCTTTTGTTTCATTATACAGGGCCCATGGACGATAAAAGTGAACAGTTTGTGGAAAAAGCAGTCGGAAACAGAACGTTTCTAACAAAATGGAAAACCCAGCTTTACAGTGCTTCCGGAATGAAACCGTACAGCTTAAGAATCACTAAGTTATATGCAGTAATTACACTTTCGTTTCTCTTTTTCTCATAATTCCCTCACGTATACGGGAGCTATTCAGAAAGTAACTTACGCTTTAGAATGCAGTTCCTCCTCATTGTCGAAGCTCTGTGTTGCGAGCCACGTATTCATATGTGGAAACAAGTGAAAATCGCGCAAATCAAGGTCCGGACTGTACGGTGCATGGCCAAACAGCTCCCATCCGAAACCATCCAAGAGCTCTAGAGTTCGAATGTCTGTGTGGAGGAGTGAGTTGTCATGAATGAAAAAACCTTGGAACGCAGCTTTCCTCGACGCTTGTTTTGTATCGCTCTTCTAAATTTCTTTAATGTTTCACAATACACTTAATTTCTTTAATATTCGCAACGCAGCGCTGCGACGATGACGAGGAACTGCACGCAGGCGTCCGTTCATGGTTGAAGTCTCAGGCGGCAGCATTCAGTGACGATGGAATTAACAAGCTGGTGTACCGTTTGAAAAATGCCTTAATATATACAGAGATTATGCTGAAAAATAACTGAACAATTGCCTTTCAAATGCAAGTAATAAAAAATGTTTCCATTCATTTAGATATTTTAAATTTTAAAACGTAAGTTACTTTCTGAATCACGCCCTATTCTACATCAATTCCTTCCCAAGTCTTTGCGCATTTAGAAAACACACTAACAAATGCCCTCCTCTCAGATTCGGTGTGTGGCGTCTTTGACTAAATCTTACCGAATGATTATCTAACTGCAGAAGCAAAATGATACAAGTGTATCACGAAGGACTCTTCCATTTTAAAATTAAATAACTCGGCAATGGAGATCGATAAAAGTATGAAACCACTTGCGTGCTTATTTTGAAAGCCATACAAATCTGATGCAGAGGTTTCAGAGTAAGTTACAAATGCTGCCAGCAGGTTGCGCTGTATGCTGTAGTCGTAGTACGGAGTCTTAGAAAGAGGCTATAAACAGTCCTTTGCAAGCAATAGTTTCAATTCCATACCAATCGATTCAAAATGTGCACTTTTCGCAGCACAGAGATGGTTCATACCAAGAATGACATTTTCAACAATATCTCTAGTGTGTCAACGGAAATGCAGGTATTTATCCCACAGAAAAACTCTTCAAACTCGTACAGTGTTGTATGACGACCAACGATATGTTTTTAAACGGCGTGTATGAGCTCCAGGCTCTTAACCTCTGGTGCATTGCTGTTTTTAATCAACTGGACCTAATAATTTTGATTTAGCCCTAATAATAAAGGAGTAGATAATTAACGTTGCAGGATTGTTAAAAAATGAACTTTCATGTGCCCCACAAAAAGTAGCCACAGAGGGTCGGATATGGTGCTTAAGGAGGCCAATCCATGCCTGTTCAAGTAAATGAAAATAGTTTAAAAAATGACTCAATTCTGGAACTTTCAAATGTAGTTACCATTTACCGCCACCATTTCCGTTGACACACTACAGAGGGTGGCTGAAAATTCCTTACTTTATATGCGCCATTTCTGTGCTGTGAAAAGCGCACGTTTTGAATCGACTATGATGCGATGGCAACGATTGCTTACAACGAACTATTAAAACTTTTTCGCAGACTCCTTACTACGAGTACAGCGTACAGCGCTAGATTTGTAACTAAATCTGAAACCTCTATATCAGATTTTTACAGCTTTCAACATAAACCTGCAATTGGTTTTATACTTCTATCGATCTCCATTGCCGAGTTATTTCATGTTAACATGGTAGAGTCTTTCATAAGACACCCTGTATCTAATCATTGTCTACAATGAAATGAAATACAGCCATTTCATATCAACCTAAGCAATCTCTGCTTCTTTTTTCTGGTTATTACACTATAAGTTTTAAATGAATCCAGATAGCTGAACACATTTCAATGCATTATATTTTTTATTAAACTATCCTTCCACTGATTTGCAATTTTGTAGTGTCCGGTTGTGGCATCCTTGCATCTTCTAGTTTCACTTGGAAACCCCTATAAAATAAAAGCTATTAGACCAAATGTTACCACACACGGAAATATCATTTGAAGAAAAACGACACGCAGTTTTAAATTCTTAAAAAAAAGTTAAAGGAGTCCCACCTGAGGAGCGCTGTATGCTGCATAAAGAACCAGGTATTTTGGATTTATGAATACTCAAGTATTTCGCCAAATTAGCTATAGACTATCAATAGCTTTTACAACAAAAGAAAAAGACATCAACTTTGCAAATTTAAGCAGATACACATTACACATGCTTTGAACAATATCGAACCTTAATAGGATAACGAACAGGATTACTGGTCCAGGTTTGCAGAAAGTAATAAAAGAAAATATGGAACGAAAAAAGTGTTACCCATCGTGTATGGATGGGGATTGCAGTTCTTTCCTGCAGAGGATCACGAATCGTTTTCATTCGTAGTAGTGTAAGCAACCATGGAAATCACTCACAGGATTGCTGCCACATACATGCTGTTTCACGTCGAACAGAATGACTGTGCTTAAAATAGTTCTTAAAATCCTGCAACAACCCTTACAAAATCAGCATCTTCAGTCTTCTGATTTTGCTCAAAGGAAAGCTTTCTTGTTAAATCTCCTTGTTTCATAGAATATCTCATGGATGGATAAAGTCCATTTTTTACCTAAATGTAGTCTTAAACATACAAAACTGCAAAATTCGAACATAAGGCGTTTCTAACTTATTAAATTCCATTGCATTCACTCGAAGTTTCCACCTGCCGGGGTTTTCTGCCAATTTCATAACATGACCATTTTCCTTGAACAGCAAATTCGATTGGGGTCACTAGGGTACATTCTGCATAACTTAGACTTGTGGTGACCTCCTGATTTGTCCTTTGACTAAAACAAATTCAGCTGGCCCCCAATAAGACCTTGAAGAAAACGCTTAAAGCAACTGATTTTTTAAAGTCTTTTCTTATAATTCCTGCAGTGTTTTTCATTTAATCATTTTCTTTCTTTTGTGATTAATACTTAATACTCTGTTTCCGATGTTTTTTAACATGTAGACCATCGTTGGTAAGGAGATGTACCTAAGATTTACAATTCTGAGTCCTCACAAAGATTTGCCATCAGATATCAAGACGGGAGAAAAGACAGCTTTGAAAGCCGAGCAGGCTATAAGGGACAGGATTAACAATAAAGGTGGACTATTCGTCAGTTTCCGACCATCTGATGACATGCCGGTAATGATTTCTTATTTTCATCTCTGCTTAAAATGCTAGTCACTTACAAAAATATTCGTATTAAGTAAAACTTGTAAAAGTGTTCATAGTTAAATATTTCAATTAATCAAAACATGTGTTATATTTTAAATATATACAAATATTAATCTAAAAATTAAAATCAAATTACCTTATCAATAATCATACAAAAAAAAGTTTGATTAAGGACTATGACACTATGAAAAAAGACAACCTTGAATTGGAATTCCAACAATCAAATGCCTATCTACGTTGGGAACTGATATGTCGCATTAAATTTAGATTTGTGGCGCCAACCCTCTAAGCCAATTTTTGGAAAAACGAAAAAATAAGGGAATAAACCCCCAATCTTTCAAGATTCGAAACGAGAAAGTATATAACTTATAACATACCAATTCAATAGTTATAATTATTGTTAGGACTTGAGCATTATCCAAAAGACAATTCCGCATTTAAAGTGAAAATATTATTTCTAAATTAAGCTTTTAATACTATAATAAAACACTATACAAATATTAACTATAAATTAAATTTAACCTTTTATAATAATATATATATTTTTTAGAAATGTACATAGAAATAAATAAATGAATATATGATGCAATCTTATTCTTAATCTTGTGGCGCCATCTACCTATGAAGTGATTTACTAAAATCTCTGTTAATTCCATTATATATGATCACATCAAAAATAAATTCAATATATATATAATTTTTATAATATTAATTAATTAACATTTAATTTTTGAATTGCATTTTGATATGTCTTGTTTATTTTGTTTTGCATGTTCTTATATAACACGTTATATATATGAAATAAAAAAATCCATAACTAGTTTGTGCGTTATAGAAATCCAAATTACTGAATAGTTTTTTTCTTAAATTTTGCTCACAAATACCTTGAAGCATAAGGAAAATTTTAGTGTAGGATTTATGCTAATTAATTAGTTATTTTTTATTAATTAAAAGTTGAATATCCATGTATAGAAAAGATTTCTTTTATCTTTAGTGTTGTCATTCCTATTAAATGAAAATATTACAGATATTTTAAAACATACTATTTATTAGCTTAGGATTCGGAACTCGCAATGTTCAAATTATTTGTAACATTCTTAGAAAATTATTAATAACTTATGGAAAAAATTAGCTTTGGGCGGTTTTTGAAAATTGTTTGATGCAATTGAAATTCTGATTCTAATCTCTATTACTAATAAAAAAGTGCGTGCTAAATTATTACAAGAAATAATCAATTCCAGTTTCTATGCTAAATCCCTAATTTGCTAAGAATTGAAAATTTTGTAAATTGATAGCTAGTTCTCAATCATCCAAATTATTCTAAATAAATTTTTTCTTACTTGAATACATTCCGCAGGATGTAATTGATTTTTATACAGATTTTAGAAATGAATTCATTAATTTTATGTGATTTTTACGCAATTTTATTTGCATAGCTTGACTTGTGTCATATCTGTCTTGTAATCGATTTTTCACTCACTTCCTGATTTGCTAGAATTTTCAAGTTTTTACAGTTGCGTAATCTCGATTAGAGAACTCTATTTTGATATTTTCGGATCTCAAATATCAGTTAAGAAACAAATTTAATTAAATTTTGATTCCATACGAGTAGCGCCACCCCTATAGTGAATTTTAAAAAATAATAAATTTAAAGATTCTACAATATTTCTAAAGATGAATTATAAATTAAAAACTAAAAAGCAGGAAATATTTCAAGTAGAAAAAGATTCTCCTTCCGAGAAAACTTGCAAAAATGTGTTTTTAAATATTGTTTTTATTAAATTTATTATATCCTGCATAGAAAGTAACGTCAATTTAGTATTTTTCCAGAATGGGAAAGAATAGTTGTTCGGTGGAAAAATTTCGTAGACATTTTTGGTATTAATATAAGAGTTACGAAACATATAAAGTAGCAGAGTAAACTAACTCTTATTAAACATTTTATTATTGGTTTTCAGGCGCCAATATTTTATTAATTTTAATTCTTTTGAGGAGACTGCCTAACCTGACAATGGCTATGATGTTTATTGGTTCTGAATGAAAGTTCGACAATAAAGAAAGATATAAATATTTATTCTGACTAATCAAGTTTCTTTAAATCCATGGTACAATTAACGTAACTAACTTGTCTATAAATATAACTATAAAAACACAAATGAACGGCTAGAAGTCTTATCCAACTTGATGAAATTCATATTTACACAACAAATTTTGGCAGTATCACAGAACCACGGATAGGAAATTAACTCTAATATCAAAAATAAATTACTCTTGGCTTTTATTATTTTTTTCTAACTTCGTTATCGTCTTTCTGTATTCCAAAATGTACGGCGGCTCAAACACATCACGCCTGCCCTTCACCTCATTACTGTGATTTCCTACTTTTTGTACAGAAAGGCAAAGTGCTCATCACCCCAGGGAGAACTCAGTATTCTTCAGCAGCTTAATTCAGGCTGGTCAATCCAACTCTGTTAAGTTTAAGTTGGTTATTTTCATTGGTGTTTCCCACCAGATAAGCAGGTGTGAATAATCCACCATCTATGACCTAGTGCGTGCTTCTCTTCCACGTACAGTGACTTGAATAAGCCAAACATTGTAATGTCTAATGAATCAGTTCTAATGATTTCCGCTAAACAGGTCTCAAAATATACTATGTAGGTATTAAATCTCAAAAGTAGAGATAAAATAAGTTTCATAGAATTATGCAAAGATTAACAAACAAACTGAAACAAAACTGACATAAGACGAAGTTAAAACAACTAAATAAACAAAAACTAACAGAATCCGGCAGATGGACTTTCTCAAGGTTCACCTCCTGCTGAGATTCTAAAATTCATGAAAATTGGGAAAATTTTTGATTTGGGAGAATTCGGTTCACAGAGGATCAACAATTTGACTCAATGTCAGTTTCTCTACAGAAAATTATCCCAATTCTTATGAATTTTTGAATCCCAGGAGGAGGTGAACCTTGAGAAAGTCAGTCTGCCGGATCCTATTCTTATTTTTTGTTTATTCAGTTGTTTTAACTTTGTCTCATGTGTGTTTTGTTTCAGTTTGTTCGTTAATCTTTGTATTTTCGTCATTGTACTCTTGGAAGCTGCTGCTTATGCTCGCAACAGATGCTTTGTGGTTAGGTTTTATGTTGTTCTGTTTGCTTTTCCATTACTTTTTTCAGGATTTATTGTTTTTGTGTATTTTATAGATTACGCTTCTGTAATTTTCATTAACAAATACTTATATTAAAGGAAGAGTTCCTATCAACCGCTATCCCTCAACAAATTGTTTATCAAACGAAATTTTCATAAATGAACTTTCTTATTAAAACAAAATTTTACGAAATGTTCACAATTGTTGTCTGAACCTTTTGTCAGATGCTGAAACTGATGGCTGTTAATCAGAGTTTGGAACTACAAGTGAAGACCGATTTTGATGAACACACCACGCCATCAACGACATCAAAGGAACCAAAAGGAACGACCAAATTCCCGTTCTCACTTAGAACAGATCCGGAAGATGACACAACGACATCTTTAAATTTGAAATCAACACCAAACAAACCCTTTGGTTCCTCAACCAGTCAACAGCCTGATGGTTCCTCAACCAGTCAACAGCCAGATGGCTCCTCAACTAGTCAACAGCCTGGTGGCTCCTCAACCAGTCAACAACCCAGTTCAACCACAAGAAAACCAGGAGGAGAGCACGAATTGAAGAAAGGAGGTCATGGACCGTCTACAGTGGCTGGCGTCTCGATTGCCATGTTATTGGTTGGTATATCGCTTGGATCGACGGGTATCTTTATAAAGATGAATGGATTACCCGCTTGCTTGAAATCCGGGTAATTATTAAGACAAGAAGTGATTACTGTTTGAATGTATTTATTATGTATTATGTATTCCTTCTGAAAAAATAAAAATCTTATTTTTTGTGCATGATGTATCTTTTTCCTTGTGAATGGAAAAATAAAGGATTTGCAGTAGAACTCCATTATCGGAATTAAACAGGGATCAAAGCGATACGGGTATGCGGAAATTAGGGTGATTGGATAAACTCAGAAACTAAGCAGAAAAGACGTCATACAGGAAAAAATTAGCTTTAACTAATGAGATTAAATTTATCAAATAAAATACAGAAAAAAGTAAATACTGTAAGATTTATATAAAATAGAAATCGCAAATTAAATAAAGTGTGAATGTGTATTATTATGTCATACTCCTGTATGCTAATAAGAATCCTAGTCCGTGGATATTATTTTCGAAACAATCAAAGAAATGAATTTATTCCATATTTTATGAGTTATTTCCAAAAAAATATGCATGATATCATTATATTAAAATACACCTTAAGAAAAATCTAATTAGTAAATGATGAGAAATTGGGTGTACAAAATTAACATCAAAAACTTATAACTACGGACTTCCGAAAATACCCTTTGAAACCACCATTTTTTAATGAAGCTAATTTTTCAAACTATTCAGTAATTCTGAGCGACATTTCGGCTGTAAATTCGCCTGCTTTTATTGGCACTGACTCTGAGTTGTAATTCAAAATGGTTGATATTCGAATTACCAGTTCCTGAGCCTATCACGTTCAGGGTACCACTTAAGTAGATGCTGTGTTAATAAAATAAAGATCCTTAATAAAAATAAATAAGGCGATAATTCGCCTAATTTAAAGTTTCTTTCTATTTTCAATTGTAAAGGATTCATGGGGAAATGAAAATTTCAACCCTCCACCATTTCCATCCGCTTTAAGCTGGATAGTCCATCTACGAACTCGACCGAGATTCCCGCTATCCTTACAGCATATCCCACGCTGGCTAAAATTAAATAAAAATTACTTTAGTTATCGTGTTCACAAGATAACATGGGAAAAAGCGTTATACATATATATATGATCATTGATAAGGTAACTTTATTTTAATTTAATTTTTAGATTAATATAAATATATATTGAAAATATGACACATGTTTTGATTATTTTAACTATATATATATATATATATATATAACTTTTTAACGAAAGGCGGTTTTGAGTTCTAGGAGTCATGAACGGTGAAGATCTGCAGAAATTTTCCGGAGGTCGTGTTATGATAACCATTGCAATAGGTAGACTTCCTATAAGGAATCTACCTAACATAATTTTATTGGCATTAACAATATAATAAAACTAAACTAAAACTTTTCTATTCTTATCATCGTCAACAAAACGACGGCGAAGGACAAACACTGATTAAGGAAAGGGTTCCTCCAGCATGATCGTTGTGTCAGAGAGGTGAAATTGAGCACTGTAAAAACACAATAGAGAGAAAAGAAAGTAGGGTTTCGATTGGCAGTTGATCTACCATTTATATGTTTGCTGTGGCTGGATATACTGCAGAGCATGCAATGGCAAAAATCTAGTTACGCTTTGGCTTGAATTGTCTTCGTTATGTGTATGAACAAAAATAAAGCAAATTTCCTCGTTAAAATATGTCGTACAGCGTTTCCCAAAACTTTTTTGTGCCATGCCCCACCTAAGCTTTTCGAAAATTCTTGACCTTTATACATAAATTTTTAATATTCAAAAAATGAGTTGTTCACCGAAGAAACTTAAATGATAGGTTTTAGGAAGAAATCACTAGGAAATTGTTGAGAAACATAGACAATAAATTTTCAAAACATAAAATGGAGAACTGAAATTCAAGTTAGAAATTATTTTAATATTAATAAATTTTCGTAACTCCACCACTTTTTTTGAAAGGGTTGCAGGTATTAAAAACTTTTTTACATGCACATTTTTAAATTATTCAGCAGCCATTGAAAAATGTGTCGTTTCGATGTCACAATTTATGTATATTGGTTAAATCCTAACACACGTTTGCTTTTAAACTCTGTACGAGTCCATTTTCAAATTGCTCCCTTTAGCAATCAAATCCCCCCCCCGTGGGGCGTAGGCCTCACGTTGGGAAACACTGGTCTAGTAACTTCAGTGGTGTAGTGACGGGAAGGTACATACAGGGTGTACACAAATGAAGAGACAGGGATTTTTTTTAAATGACAGCGCATCTCAAAATTTTTTTTCGGATAGGTAACATGCCATTCCGGTGGTCTAGGAGTTCGTAAATTACTGGAAATCGAATATTTGCTTAGAGCCATTATCTGAGAAAATAATAAAACTGGAAGAAAAATAAAAGCATGCATTTGTAGGGAATTTTACGCTCTTTAATTTGTTAATTCTCATGTAGTGTGAAAACTGAAGAGTTGTTGTGGTATACAAGAAAAACCAAAAAATGAAACCAGAAAACAAGCATCGGCTTCTGCTGATCGGTAGACATTCCGTACAGAATTTTCTCGCGGTAACAAATTTAGAACGGCCTAACGGCGCGTTACCTATGTGAAAAAACTTTTTGAGATGCGGTCTTATTTAATAAAAAACATTGTTCCAACATTTTTAGTTTTTTTTAAATTAATTTTTGAAATGTGTCACTTCATTTGTGTATACCCTGTAGGGTATAAATGCCCCCGGCAGTAGTCTCAGGAGGGTCGTGGATCGAAAAAAAAGCGTTTTGTTGCATTTTAGAGCTAAATATAACTGGTTGCAAAAAAAGAAAACATCAAACCTTGAACACCAATATATACTTTCTAAGCCGCTGAGTAACATTAATAAAAGAGTAATTATTAAGTATTTTTATGAATTAAAATATTTATAATTTTATCGATAATTTACTTTAATTATTATTATCTTAATTATAGCAAGCAGTAATTTTTAAACAGACTTTTAAAATTCAGTGAGAAAAATTAAACAATCTCTCGTAACATGTAAGGAAACTTATGGTATCAAACATTTTCGTAAAATTGGAGGAATGAATTTTATCAAGATAAGAAATTTGATTTATATAAAAGTACAGTAGAACCCCGGTAATTCGAAATTCCTGATAATCCGAACACATTTTTTTTTATTTTTCTGAAAAAAATTTTATTGAAAAATGAAGGAAAAAATAAGAATTACGAATCAGAAATAAAGCTAATGTTTATTCCTAACTTAAAAGAAGTATTTGAAGTGGTCTTTAAGAATGAATAAAGCACCTCAAATTAGTAGAAATAAACTCAGATACCTTCTCTCTACCCTCAACTTGTTTGGCACTGTACCGTACGAATCGCCACGTGCTCTTTCCGTACGCTTTCACAGAGCACCCAGAGTCAATACTCTACTGCATTTGGTATATCAAGAGTATTTTACCGAATTTCCCGGATAATCCGGATTCCCCGGAATCCGAACAGAGGTCAGGCCCAATTAGTCCGGATTCCGGGGTTCTACTGTATTCTGTCTTGAGCCCAAATTAGAAATTAAAATTTAGCGTAAATTATTAATTTAAAAATCAGATATGTTTCTTTCCACTTTAAAAATAAGTTATTTTTAAATTTTAGTTTGTAACTTAATTTGTAGTAGTTTAATTTTGTTTGCAGAATAATTTGAAAAGAGATTTAAGTTCTCTAGGCTTTCCAAGCACATTTCTCTTCCAATTTCAAGATACCATATAATTGATGAAATAATACATTAATAATTCATATAATTCAATAATACCTCATTAACAAACTCTTCTCAGTCTGTACTCGATAGGTCATACGCGACTGCCGATTTTGTAAGCCAATGTGCTTTGTGCAAGTAGAAGAAGAGAGTAACGTCATTGAATTGCATTAACCCGTTAATGCCCAGCATCCTATTTATAGAACATTTAAATTTCACTTCCGGGTCTGAACTGAAAGCATTCCATTGTTACTTTTTTCCTTTGGCTAAAGCTGGGCATTCACGATAAGGCAAGACCATATGTACCAAGTCTGGTTTTTTCCCACCCATTCAAGTCGAAAAATTGGGCACGCCATTCACGGAGACTCCAAAGTGCGCTACCGTCGCTCTTCGATCACCCTACTCATCCTCCCCCACGCAGCGGATTTCCGATTTTCTAGCCTCGTCGCGAGGTCCCAATCTAGACAAAACCTTTGTTTTCCCGCCACCCTCGCAGCCAGGCCCTCTAAAGGTCATCCAATCAGACTTCAAATTATTCGGAATTCGAAACATCCAACCCATTCGCGCCAATTTTCATCGGTTTCTCACACTGACGAAAGGTTTTTCCTTCCCGAGTTCCAAAAATTCCAGAATAGAACAAGGGTGAATGCCCATCTTAACAAGTCAGCATGCATTCCAAACTCCTAAATAATTTTCAATTGGCATATACCATTCGTTATTCAGAATTTGAAGTCGAAATGTCATCATTTTTTATGAGCTTTTATTCAACTAGACTGTCATGCCTTCAAATCTTGAGATCGGTTTCTTACCCACTTCCAAACGAGCTACAGCTTTGTAATTTAGCATAGTGGTGGGTTTCCGGAAACAATACAATATTATGTCAAAAATTTGCAATCTATACCTATTTTAAACCTAACAAAATGATATTAAAATTTTAGCCCTATATTTGGGAGATAAAGTTTGGAAGGTGGTAACCTCACGTTACGAAGGGTTGTAACAACACCACGAAGCTAACAGAGAATACGCCATACTTCCGGCGCTGCACCGATGAATGACGTAATAGCTCGTGTTTCTACGCGTCTTGGGTTTACTTTCTATTAGAATTCGCCAACACCAGATTTTTTTTTACTCCGTGTGTGTCAAAAATTTGTCACTCAAGCAAAAAGAGAAAGTTATGTAGATCGATTCTCGATTACATTGTAGATAATAAATGTAAGTTATCACGTAATATATTACGGATTTATACTTCAGAAAGTTAATGTCATTAAATAATTTTTAAAATGAAATTGTACATATGTATATAATAATTTTCTTATGTGTTTTATATTGGAGAATTCAATAATTGAATTTGGTTTACTATGCCTAACACGTCGTGTGTATTCGTGTCAGCCGTCACAAAAAAGTGGAAAATAAAATAAATAAATGAATAATTAAGGTGTAAGCTTTAATTCATACGAAAAAATGAACGCAAAAGTTGAAAATAATTTTTCTGATTACAATAAAATGCATTGTTCGAATAAAAGCGTGGGCGCCTTATATAGCACCTTATATTTTGTGTGTATTTTCGTAAACAAATGGAATATTCCTAGAAGGTAAAGGCGCCCACGCTTTTATTTGAACCATGCATTTTATTGTAATCATTAAAATTATTTTCAACTTTTGCGTTCATTTTTTCGTATGAATTAAAGCTTACACCTTAATTATTCATTTATTTATTTTATTTTATTGTTGATGTTTATTCCTTGGATTTGTTTTCAATGTAATGAGAGGAAATAGAAAGCAATCTTTATAATTCTTTGGTATTTTACTATATTTAGAAAAAAATGAATACATATGTATAAAAAATCTTTTAAAATGATTTCTATGATTTTTTTATAAAAATTAGGAGAGTGTTGAATATATTTTTTCTTTGCAGATATCTTAATCTTGCTGTTTTTATCACACTTTAAGAGAAATTTACTAAAATCTATGTTTTTAATTAAGTCAATCGTTAACGGGTTAATGAACATACAGTTAAGTGGCAGGTGCGATGATATTCACCACGTGACTCTAATCTCACATGAATTAATTCAACAGCATCATGTTAGATAGAAAGTCCAATAGGAGATGTTAAACACGAGGAAGAACAGTGGGAAAATGATTCTGTTCTTGCGATCTAAACACAATCCAGTTTCTTCAGCTTCCTGGCGACGATGTGTGCTTCGATGGCCACCACAAACTCTGCAAACTTCATATGCCAGTGGATGGTCAGTCACTCTTCTCACCTGTAAAGTAAAAGGTGAGTTTTTGACGAAATTGTATTTCTTTGTGAAATTTTATTGATGAACAGAATTGTGAGTAATGTTCCGAATTTTTCAGTTTTTGAACTTTGAATTTTCCCTTTTATAGAAGATATAGATATTTTTAAAATAAACGCGAGAGAACTGAAAATTAGATTAAATGGAAAAAAAAAGAAATTTTATACTTACGATTCAATAACTACTCTTCATTCAAAAATTGCTCTTACGATAAATCTTTAACCATCGCGCCCGTCATATTGACGAGCATCGAATTATTGCATTTTTAGGCTTTTAAACTAAAATGTAATCATTAATTAGCTTTATAATTTGACACCAAAATCTCGGAGAATCCATAAGCATCTCAAGTGCTATGTGCCTTCTTAGATGAATGAAAACGACAGCCCCTTTCCAAAACAGGAGGTGTCATCTTATTAGATAGCAAAGAAAATGCGATTCTTAAGGGGTTAAACTCTTAACTAGCGGCCTTCGGGACCAGGTGTTTGCCGGTGATGTAAAAGGCATGTGGCTATGCTTGCAGATTCGCGAAATAAATTGGCAAATCGGCTGTTTTAGAGGCTGAGGGACTCTGCTAAAGTTCTATTCTTCAATATACAGTAGAGTCTCCCTACAACGAAGTCTCCCTACAGCGAATTTCTCCCTATAACGAAATTTTTAATCGGAATGTTAAATAACATTCAAAATATTCTCCATATAACGAAGTGGTTGTCTCCCTATAACGAATTTTTTCAGACCTTTATCTTTTCGCTTTTTGTCATTTTTGAAGAAAGTTGCTAATTTCTGTGCAAACAAATCGCTCACACGTGCCTGTTTCTGGAACCACTCGCATTGTTCATTCCAGCGATAACAATAGAATGCTATGTGAAGAGTAATGCAGTTGTGGGGACCTGGGTTTCTACAATAGGAGCAACATTTCTACGGATCAAGATTCCAAGAATCGGGGTGGAGCGGGGGTGGAAACAGCAAATGGATGTGACAATACGCATTTTATGTTTATCCGTACTAGTACATATTATTCTCTAAATTGGTGAATTGTCTTCACTTTTGAGCATTTTATTTATGCACTAAGAATTAGTATAATTTTAACAAATTTATAATAAATATTACTTCATTTTTAATTGAAAGTCATAATTAAATATTTTTGAACTTATCGCACTTACTAAAAGGTTTGTAACATTTACTTAAATAACTGCAAAAATCTCTAAACTCCGTATAACGAAATTTTCTCTATAGCTAATTTTTCAACTGGAACCAAGCGATTTCATTATAGAGAGATTCCACTGTATCTCGAAAATGGAGGGTTGTAGGTGGAAATTGACTTTTATTGACATATCTAGGCGTGATAAGCTTCCATATGAAATAAAAATTATCGAAATCGGTCCAGTGGTTTGAGCTGGGGGACTGTCTCATAGTTTTTCCTCACAGGTAATGTTTAGTGGAGAAGTATTTTTTCGATTTCTATCAAAAATGGAGGATGGGGGATCATGCAACCATTGATGTATTGGTGACATATCTAGACGTCATGAGCTTCCATGTGAAATAAAAATTATCGAAATCGGTCCGGTGTTTGGGGCTGGGGTACTGCATCAGGTTTTGCCAATTATTTTAAACATAATAGATATAATTTATCAAAACTACTTATCCCACACGGTAGGATATTGACATTCCATTGAATCAACTAGTATTTAATCTTTGTTAGAGATTCAGAAAGAAGTTTATGTGCAGGTATTTGAAATAGAAATAAAAAGTCTTTCTTTCAATATTCATAGTGGCTTAATGTCCTTCCTTATCGTATTCCTTTCCATGCCTCGCGCTTTTACGATTTTCGCATTGATCTCCAGAGTTTTGACAAAAAATTATGTATTTATTACTTTACCAAGGGGCACTGTGGACTACTTTGAGCAGGGGGTGTCCATGGATAAAAAGTTACTTGCACATATCTTGAACTCGGATCATTTAAGAAAATTTAGGAAATGTGGAAATATTAGATGCAAGACATGTCCTTCGGCTTGTGAGATGCAAATAGAGCTGGATAATGAAGAACTAGAGGTATTTTGTAAAATTAAAAATGTTATTTATTTAATTCATTGTAAAGAATGTAATCTTAACTATATTGGTCAAACCTGCACAAATTTAAATATTAGAATTAATGGACATAGATCAGCAATAAATAATTTCAGAAATAACAATTCTCATGATTATGAGCTTATTCATTTCCAGGAACATAGCTTCGAGAACACTATTGTTTGTATCCTTGAAAATAATATTATAGATCTTAATGAAAGACTTAATTTAGAAAATTTGTTCATTTGCAGTCTAAAAACTCTTTTCCCATATGGACTTAACAGCAAATTAAATGGTGAGGGATACAGTGAATTCAATAAAATTTGTATCTATAATAAATTCAACATTTTCAAAGATTTTCTAAAGACAACTAATAATAAAAAATTTAGATTAAAAAGAGGTAAGGGTAAAGGTGGTAATTTTGCTATGATATTGGTGGAATTTCAGGAATTATGTAATCTTGACCATAAATTTGATAATATTAATAAAATTAAAAACTATATTTTTAAACTTAGAAATAATAGACTTAAATGGTTCTTTAATAACAAATTTGAGGAATTAAAATTTAAGAATGTCAACATTAAATATATTTTCTTTGATTTAGTAAAATTTAAACTTAGAATTACCTACAATGGACTTCTCTTCAAGGTTAACAAAATTGAAAGAAAGGAATTTTGTGTTATTACTTTCCTTGATCTCGTGTTT
Organism: Araneus ventricosus; assembly: GCA_013235015.1. NCBI lineage: Eukaryota > Metazoa > Arthropoda > Arachnida > Araneae > Araneidae > Araneus > Araneus ventricosus. Next base: position 50,583 of record BGPR01006352.1, on the reverse strand, counting down.
GAAGGATTAAAGTTACCTAAAATTTTTCATGATAACAAAAAATATTTTCCTGTTAAAGATATTTCTGTCATTTCAACTGCATTTAAATTTTCAAGGACTCTTAAACAGCAAATTTGCAACTATAATTACTTTTGTAAAAACTTAAATGAGATTAACAATACACACTGCTATTGTAATGATGAAGATTATAAGGATTTTATTGATAAAGACAGGGGACATATTATCACGGGTAATTTAAATATTGTTAAATCCATATCTCTTAGAGATATTATGAAAAAGGGAACTAAATTTAGGCTTAAAAAAGTTGGTTCTATTAGGATTGTTAATTCCATCAATTGTGACTTAAATATTTTTATTGCAAAAGTTGCCAGAAAATATCATTGGCCCATTGAGGGATTTGGAGAATGGAAACAGCGCATCTTAAAAGAAGTAAAGAATAGAATTTGTAATAATGATTGTAGGGATATTAATAGAGGCATTTTCTTCAACAAGCATCTTAAAAAAGAAATTGAGGATTTAAAAAGTAAATTCATTATTACTACCGTTGATAAGGCAGGAAATAATTTTTGCATAATGTGTAAATCACACTTCAAGGACATTATTCTTAATGAATATAATTCAAATAAAACATATAAATTTATCAAATTTGGCAAAAAAGAACTTGATAAAAGGATTTTAGCGCTAGCTAAAAAAACTAAAATTAAAACCAGTAATTTAAATTATCCATACCTTTTCCCCACTATAAAATTTCATAAAAATCCATTAAATTTCAGATTTGTCACTTGTGGCACTGGCTGCTATAATTATCACTTTGGTAAATTATTCTTCAAATTTCTTAAAATTACTCTTAACAAAATAAAAGAAGAAGAGAACTTTATCATTGACAATAATACTAAAATTTTGAATTTTATCAAGGAAAATAAAATTTATAATATTTTTACATTTGATTTTGAAAATCTCTTTACTAGTCTCCCACACAATAAATTAATTGAAGTTTGCTAAAATGCACATGATCTGTACCTAAATACTGATTTAATTGATAAATATAAATGGTTAGAAATTTGCAGAGCTAATATTTGTGAGAATTATTTATTTAATGGGATTAACTACTATAAACAAGTTCTCGGAATTCCTATGGGTTGTTGCTTCTCCAGTGCATTGGCCAATTTATTTCTTCATTCATTTGAGAGAGAATTAATTAAGAATGAACTTGTTTTCGGATTCCGTTTTATTGATGACCTTTTATTATTTAATTATGATAATATTAATTCCATTCTTAACTGCTATCCAGAGGAGCTTAAATTAAATAAAACTAATAATGAAGTGGACAAATGTAATTTTTTGGATCTGGAAATTAAAATTATAAATTCAAGAGTCTCTGTCGGAGTTTATGATAAACGTAAAGATTTTAAGTTCAAAGCTATTACACTCTGCAATTTTCATACATGTCTTCAGTTTAAAATTTTAAGAAATTCTATATTTTCTCAAATTAATAGGATTAAAAATATTTGTAATAACCAATTTACTTTTATTAAGGCTTTAGATAATTTAAAAAATATATTAAAAGATAACGGATATCCTGGTTGTTTCCCAGAAGTCAATAAATTTCTAAAAAAACAGTTTTAAGAATCTCTGTTTTTCTGGAGAATAGTTTGAATTCTTCTACATAGATGGCGCTACGAGCTTGCTTCTTGATGTTATCGGCCTCACTTATTTAGAGCGTCTGTTTTTGAAAGAGGATTACTTTTTGGTTTGTCTCATTTTTGATTCTGTTGTACAGGTATCTGTCATGTTTTTTCTTTTTTTTCCTTTTATCCTATTTTCAGGGGTTGGACAAAAATTCAGGCCACATAAAGGTATAATTTTGACTAATAGTCTTTCCTTTTTTCAGAAAATTTTTGTCCTGCTTTAGAGCTACAATGGCGTGTGGCCTCTGAGGAGAATCGCCACTTTGGTTCTTTTACAATTTTCTTCCATTTTGCTTTCATTGTAAATGTATTTTTCGTTCTATTTTGCTTTTTTATGTTTTATTTTAAGGTTTTATTAATGCCTATTTTTATAATTTTTTAATTTATTTTTCGAAGTTCTAATTTTGTTTTTCGTGTATTCTATCAGAAGCAGCTGCATATGCGCCTTTCTGTATAATGCATTAGAATTTTAATTAATTTTTAATTCAAGTTCTATTAATTTTTAATTTAATTTTATCAATTTTTACTGCTATGTATTTATTACATTTCAGTACATTAATAAAAGCGGGGCTTTCTAGAAACATTTTTTTTTCTTTTTATTATTTGCTACTTTTATTCTTTAATATATTTCATTATTTTATTATAATTATTATGGTATCTTGTAATCAATATTTCTCAAATATTGTATTTTCTACATTTCAGTAAACTAATAAAAGCGCTGTAATATTCGTAACGAATAAAAATATATTTTTGTAGAATTACTAAAATATTTGAAGAAAAGAAATTAATTAGATAAAAAAATCGTTTGGCCATAAAAGAAATTAATTTAAAAATATCGTTTGACTGAAAACGAAATTAATTAAAAATATCGTTTGGCATAATTCTTTTCTAAAGGTTATAAAAAATAGTGTGGCAACGATATATTGTCTTTTGCTAACGTTGCCTAGCAACGTAAAAGAATAATGAGAATTGAACATGGAATTCGATGTAAATCAGTGATGTAACGTTTGTGATGTAATTGTATGTGTTTGTTTTACATGTTTGTGCTGTGGTAGACGGCCAATAAATATATTATTTTTGATAAAGAAGGCTCTACAATTCTTTATATTATGCTGAAATACATCACAGCGCGCTTATTAAAAACATTTTTTATTTTTGTTATTTTCTACTTTTTATTCTTTAAAATATTTAATTATTTTTATTAAAATTTTTAAGGAAACTTGTATTTATATTTATATTTCTCGAGTTTTTCCTGTTCCCTTTTGTATACTAAACTATTAAAACCTTGTATTAAAGTCTAACATTGTATTTAATGAAATTGGTTTAATGTTAAAACATTTAAACATTCTCTTGTCATGTAAAACACACAAATGAACTAACTTTCACAACCCTAGCAAATCAGTGAGTTAAAAAATCAATTACAAAATTCCGTTTTTACAAATTTCTTTCATTTTCTAATATTCCGAAAAATATTTTGCCACTCAACTGTTGATAAGAAACGCCTTTTCTTCTCTATATTTATGAAGTAATGAAAAAACATACAACTGAAGCAAAAAATACAGATATTTAATTCATTTTAATGAAATGTATTCAGCAAGATGGGTTCTCTTTTTATTGCTATCATTAATGAATCAGACCACAGTACATTCTAGAACGTTTTTAAAAAAACAAAATTATATTCTACGCTCTCGTACGGAATCCAAAGCCATAATTTAAAAGGTGGTAATTTAGAAAAGGAAAGTTTGCGTTTAACCGAACGCAAAACATTAAAGATAACAAAAGTGATCAATATACTACTGTACAGAATGTACAAAAGATAGAATTGAAATATTAGTTACCTAAAAAAGATTTTGTTAGTTTTATTGAAAGCAAAAAGAGGAAGTGGCTGAGGATGAAAGCGTTTTTCTGGCCATTCGATGAAAAATCTCAAAACTGCAGCTTTATTCGTATTTACGCTCATATTTTTTGGCAACAAAACATTTTGCATGACTTCTGTTCGAAAGGTTCTCAGAAAAACGCTTGGTAAACTATTAATGAATACGGCATGCACATATATTTTACATTAGAATTACAAACTCCACTTTAGATTTTAAGTAGTAAAATCTGTAATAGAAACTTCACTACATATACACGCATTTTGCTCTGCAAATTCTTAGTCATAACGATAAATGGATCAAAATAATGTGCAGAACTACTGATAAATTATGTCATTCTAAGTCTTAAGGCATAATGTTTCCTTTCTAAGTAACTGAATTTTTTGAGAAAACGATTATTGAAATTTTTTGTCTCACGCAACATTTTCTTTCCCTACGTACAAGACACAGCAAACAATTTGGTAAAGCTTTCTCAAACGCAAGTATTCAGCAATCAATATTAACTAAACTGTTCCTTTGACGAATTTTTATTGGAAAACAATAAACCACAAGTAGCGTATTTAAATTATTTCATGCATAACATAATAAAGGTCCTTGGATACTGATAAATGTTGAACTAAATAAAAAAATAGGAACAATTTGGAATTATTTTTTGCAAGAAGTTTTCTTAATCTGTCTATGGAGACCTGAAAAAAAAATGGGATCGTAAAATCTTTTGCATGGCTTTCTACTTCAGATTCTTAACATGTTTTACGCAAAAATTGTTAAATCAAGATAATTAATATACTAAATTAAATTTCGTTTACTAATATTTAAACTGAATTCCTTTTTATTTGTTGTTAATTTAAAGCAATTGTGCAATCTGGGACTTTCTCCAAAATATATATTTCGAAATAAATCTGTTTATGCAAAATAATGCCGAAAAATTCTGATGCATGCTGAAATTTTCCAAAATCATTTATTTCATTATTAGATGTGATGTAATAATAATTTTGGAAAACCATTTTGTTGTGAAATTTCGATGGTTCATTTTGAGTAGCAAACGCCGCACACTTATGTGCAAAATAGTTAACCCGATTACAGGTTTTTTTCTAATAATACATTAAGAAAAGGGTAGAAAGCTTTTTGAAATCATTTTGTTGTGAAATGGAATTTCGATGGTTCATTTTGAGTAGCAAACACCACACACTTATGTGCAAAATAATTAACCCGATTACAGGTTTTTTCTAATAATACATTAAAAAAGGGTAGAAAGCATTCCTATTTTTCCCACCAAATTATTCAGAAGAAGTTTTCAGTTTTCCTTTCACAAGCTAAAGATCAATTATTAAGGAATGGTCCTGAACTCGTAATCAAAGAAATTTCTGGAATGTTCCAGATTTAAAATATTAGACTGATGTATACAGTACACTGAATTATAAAATTAACCCTTTTAGTGCCGACCAAAAGTATTGTACCTATGCGAAGAATACCGGACTAATTTGACGAATTTGCTAAGGTTTGGGAAAAAGCTCATAAAAAACAAAATAAGAACGATGTTTACAAAATTCAAAAAGGAACATATTACAAATAACGGGAGAATAAATTAATGCCAATTGTATTTCAATATTTGTTGATAATCATACGAATAACATAAACATAAAAGATTAGGAAAAACAGAAAAATCAAATATTAACTTATAATATTAATCGAATATTATTAATATTATTATATAATGTTAATCGAATATTATTAATATTAATACATAAAATTAATCGAATATTATTAAGATTAATATATAATATTAATCGAACAGTATTAATAAATCGAATATATTAATAAAACCATTTAAAGCGTTTTATAAATTTATATTGAGGTCTCTCACGATGCAAATAGTAAGGCGCATACGCAACGATATATCGTCGTTGGCACTTTTCGCAAGTGTTGCGAACGACGATATATCGTCATTCGGCACTAAAAGGGTTAAAGAAAATTATTGTACTTTTAATTCTAAAATTATTTTGTTAAAATTTGAACACTGTTCTATCTACAAAAAATGCTTTACGATATTCTTTCTTATCCTCTTTATCATAAGATTTTCATGATAAAATGGCTGGGTACACGCCAGGTACTTTGTATGTTGAAACTGAAAAGGATAAAGAATTCGATGCTGTTTTCGAAAGTCACGATTGATTTCTTCACTATTTTCTTGAACATTTATAACAAAGGTAGTTAAATCAAGATTATTTATGAAATAAATCAACTTTTAATTAATATTTTTTTATTCTTTGTTAATTTTTGGCGCTCAAAATAGACGCCAAATGGATTTGGCGATTGCCTTAATTAGAGGGTTGCTATATAGCAAGTTAGGGTTCCTGCTTGCTAGTAAATCAGAAAACTTTTTCATAACGAAAGGCCTGACTTTACTCTTTAAAGGGCCATTTCTTTCTAGTAATGGTTTATAAAAATATTTTTAAGATCGAGATTGATTTTAGAAAAAAGAATTTCATTCATCTAATCAAAATCAGTTTAGTTTGTGCTAATTAATTAAAAATTAAGACACTTCGTTATGGTTTGAGATAGAAAATCGAGACATCTAAGTTTGTAATCCATCGAAATATGTGGCCATAATTTACGCCAATCATTCTTTCAGCGTAAGGTGTTCGTACATTATTATTTCAAAAAATAATGATAAGTAATTGATAATGAAGTTGATTGTTAAAACCACATAATGGAATCAAAGTGTTTATTAATATTTTTTGTTTTTTAAAGTCAGCTAGAGATAGCAGTGCTAATCAGAGATGGCTTATCATGGGTAGCTAACAATTGATAAATTTGGGTTTAACTAAACTTCCCACAGCCTTATAAATGTAGAGCGCAAGATAGAAAGCAACAAATTGCCGTTTAGAAGATTAACAACTTACAAATTTTGAATTATCTTTTCTCGTTTCTTTGTTCTTGGAAAAGTAGAGTGAAATCGGAAACAACAGAAGAGATAGTAGCACAAACACGGTGCACATTCCTACCCACACGTCTATGGCTGTGACGTAAGAAATTGGGGGTAAGGAAGAGCGAACAAAGTTGCCGGTGGTCAGTAAGGTCAACAGAGTGGTAACCCCAAGGGTCACTCGTGCTGGAACAGCTGTCACAGGAAGCCAGAATCCAATCCAGGAGACGATCACAATGAAGCTGGTGATGGTGTATGAGTAGCCCATGTGATATCCATTTTGGCGCTTCAAAGAAAAAGTGGCATTCACGCAAGAGAAGCTTCCAGTAACATCTAAAAATGTCGAAATAGCAGTTAAAATTTAATGTGAGTAAAAGTGATGAATTTTAAATGGTAAAAATGGAAATATTAGTTTACTTAAAAATCCCAGCTCGCTTTTAGGTGAATTGAAATTTCTATTTCGTTTTCAACAATTCTCACAATTTAAAAGCTAAATGGAGCTATAATAAATCAAGCAATTTTATAACTTTTATCACATTCCTAAGTTTATAACATTACAGCATATAAAGTTTCCTCGGTATTTCTGAAGTAGTCTTCTACAATGGCGGGAAAAACTAAAGGAAAAACTATATAATCTCAATTAACTTCAATTATTTTGCACCTAAGAACATGAAACGTGCACACGATCTTTATTTTGCCATGCCTGAGGTATCTTCAAAAATGTTACTTACTTACTAAAGACCTGCCCATTTTTGCAAAAAATAAATGTAAATAAAAACAAGGAGTAGAGAAATGTTGGTGTTGCAGCATTTTAGAGTTACATAGGAAAAGTTAACAATGTGTGTGGTTATCCCTTGCCGACATGCAAGCTTCACAGAAATTTTCATATCGGATGTTAGATAGCCAGATTTGCAAAGAATAGATGCGATGAATAGCGCCTTTATGCTCCTGTAAAGTGCTAAGTAGAGTGGGGACTATAACGAGGTGAGTCGGAGCCTTACTCGGGTTTAACATCTATGACATGAGGGTCACTCCATCTGCATTCCATCGACATCAACACAATTGAGTCGATGATTGCAGAAATCCCATAAGTCAATAATATTGAAATGCTAGAAGCTATTGAAAAACTGTTTAATCTTTTAAATCAATCATTAAATGATTAACCCTAAATAACTCGACAAGAACCTAATCTCTGTATGTTTCAACATTTATTGTTGCACTGTTAAAAATATCTAAATCGCGTACAAACTGGTAAATTGGTCTAATGCCAGTTTTGCCTTTTTTCTTTTGACAATTGTTGTCAAATCATGGTCCTGACCGAACGCCGCCCCATGCCTCCGTGCCTGATGCCATTACGTCAACCGAACCGGTTGAATGGACATGGGAAATTATGGTCCTGGCATCTTGCTTCGGCAAGTTTTTCGACCTTGCTCTGGCTGTCTGCGAACCTCAGTAGCGTCTCTGAACCATTTCCAGATTCTTGGTATGACGCTTTGGCAACTTTCATATACTTCTGTCAGTGTCTGATCTGTTTCATTCTGTCAATCCCACGCCATTTCGACTACCATATGCGCTAATTGTGTACAACTATGCACATAATCCTTGAAATTAGTATCTAAAGCACTCATTAGAACTCCTTTCCAAAGGTGGCAAAAGAACGGGTATAAAAATATGTATATTTCTGTAGAAATATAATTTTTATATTTCTACTATAATAATATTTTCTACGCGATTTCATATAATAATATTTGACAACGCGATGGCGTTTCCCTTCAGCTACTACCCAACAACCTTTCATCAGACTTCACCTAATGGAATGAAGATTTTAAAAAACTGTTTTTGTGATCTTTCCTTTAATTTCTTCCGCCAGTGTAACTAGATTATCATTTTAAACAATTACGAGGTGTGGATAGAAAATACTTGGCCTGATGGTTTAAAACATTTAATAAGTTTTTTTTATATAATTTTGATTTTGCCACCATCAATGTGCTCATTTCCCTGATACCTACACCGTTTCAAAAGGATTTTATACTGTTTAAAACAGCTCATTAGGTCATTTCATCGCCTCCACCGCTTTTGCTCTTATTGTATCTACAGTCTCAAATCAAGTATTTATGGCGGGTGGTCTACGGTGGAGATCACTTGATTGGCCAAGCACGTCTTGACAGACAATGCATTGTGAACATTGTCTTCGCGAAGAAGGCATGATTTGTTTTTACACAGATCATTTCGATTTTCCTGTATCCATTCACTTAGAATAGTAAGGGCACCAGTGTGATATAGACGGTTGAATGCTGGACTTTCAGATGTCCTTGGTCAACCAGAACGTAGGTCGTCAGCAATCACTTTTCGTCATTCCTTAAACCATTTAAACCAGTCCAAAACTTGTGAGCGCGACAAGCACTCATCTCCGCGTACTTTTTGCAACAACGAATAAACTTTGTCGCAAATTTCCCAAGTCTAAAGTCGAATTTCACGTTAACACCCTGCTTCACCTAAATATTTATTGTTTTTTTCGGCTCAGCGTGCAAGAACGAATCACTTCTAACAAACGTTACAACCGTATGGAATGATATGCGGAGTTGAAATGTGAGCATACACTAGAAGAGGGGACATACGACATGGCCATGTGTCGCTCGTTCTTCACTAGCTTGGCGTTCTGCTGTAACATAAACAGTCCGGTTATTTTCTAGCCATACCTTGTACAATGAAAATCTCTTCTTTTTTCCCCTGATATGACTTCTAGAAGCCAAAACTGTGTTTTATAGCCAAAGATAAAATGTATAGTATACTTTATATGATACAGCGCCAATTCATAGGTCTTCAAAATCTAAATCACTAAGTCATCTTTGCAATCTTCTGTTGACTGATCAATTCTACGTGGATCGGACGGCTAGCTTAGAGAATGCGTCTTGCTTATTTAATTGGACAAAGGTTGCTCCCGTTACCGATAATTAGTTATAAAAGACATTTCAAGTACACGGAAAATATCAGCTAATTATGTATTATTTGATTAAACTGAATTACTACCTGGTGCAGAATACTTCAAAGTCATCTCTCGTGTGATGATAGGAGTAAGAAGGTGAAATTTATTTTGTCCATCTTGTGAATCATCCAAAATCCCGACACCGTTCTCTGTCCACTGAAGGGTCAGTTCGTCATCCGGCAACGAGTCTAGGAAAAAAAGTTCAACCTTTTAAAAATAATTTTTTATCTATATTTACTCTATTATAAACGATCTTCCTGCTGTCTTATTGTATACATGGGAGAGAGCAGTATAAAAAATAATACTACTTTTCATCTTTCCTTTCTGTCTTAAAATTAATGAAAGTTTCTAAAAAGATTTTTTTTGTCTACAAAAATTTATAATCAGCTACATCTTTTGAGTAGGAAAAGACTTTTTCTAACATTATGATTTCTTAATTTTCTTTAGCTACATATCATAACAAAACAAAAAAATGAACCTGAGAACTGAGATCAACTATTTAACCCTTCGCTGTTCAATTTTATATTTTTCAATAAAATTCGCTTAAACCTCTATAAATAAGTATAAAGAATGTAGGAAGAATAAATTTTATAAAAATCCATCTTTAATTTAATTTTTAAGAAAAATAATTAATTAAATACATTAGCTATTTAATCAAAAGATCTTTACGTAAGCACTTTACTACTTCAAATGAAAATAGTTGTATATAAAATAATTTTATCAATCATTTATTCAAAAAATTCGAAAAGGGCAAAAATGCTAGTGATGTAAATATGAATCAGTATGCCGTGAAGGATAAATATTTGTCCAACCAGCATTTTTAATGGAATGAGAGACGAGACAGGAATATGTGGCCAGAAGACTCAAAATTGAAGAATTGTCTTAACAGTTATTTAAAGATATTGTGATGTATTTCATCATAGCATGAAGAATCGTAGAACCTTCTTTATCAAAAATAATATGTTTATTGGACTTCTTCCACAGCACAAACATCTAAAACAAATACATACACTTACATCACTAACTGACATCGAAATCCATGTTCAATTCTCTTTATTCGTCTCCGTTGCTAGGCAACGTTAACGACCTTCAGAAAAGAATTAATGCCAAACGATTTTTTTGATTAATTTCTTTTTCAGCCAAACGATATTCTTAAATTAATTTCTTTTATGACCAAACGTTTTTTCATCTAATTAATTTCTTTTCTTTAAATATTTTAATAACTATACAAATATATATTTTTTATTCGTTATGAATATTACAATATTATGAAGATTACAGGCCAGCTGTTGAAATTGGTCTCGCCCAAGTAACCACCTGGACTGTTGGAAAGCTCAACAAAGGAGTATTCACACAAAGGGCTTTCTTCACTCCCTGCCTGATAGATGAACGTCTATGGATCTAGTGACGTTTGTCACACAATACCCTTTTCAGAACTCCTAATCAAGAAGGAGTGATGGATGTTCTTTCTCAGTTGAACTGAGGCAAGACTACCCATAGCTCATACCGTTAATAGCCGAGACTGTCATTAGACATAAATCATTCGCCTGGTAAGAGACGTGGAAGGAAGTCACCTCACTTGCGGACGTCATCGACTTACGTAAATGAGCCAGCCACTAGGAGAGGGAGAAAAGGAACGTCATCTAATTCTTAGCCAATCCTCACGAGTTGGGGGGACCTTGTTCCTCGGAAAACGAGAGGATTTAAGCTGCGGCGTGGGAGAAAAAGGGGAGTTGTTTTTTGATCGCTCGATCATCTCGTGGTCAGATTACGATCTTAGGATCGTTGTATCTTCCCATCGGTTTTCAAAGTAACTGGTCCCGTGCGACCAGTTGTGTAGCTGTGAGAAGCATCGTTAAGAAGCTATACGCTTCTGTTTAACTTTTTCCTGAGAGCGTAGCTCTGGTATTGGAACTGTACGAGTTTTTATTCAAGATGAGCGGATGCTCATGAGGATTTGATGAACTGTCGCGATAGATTTTAAGTAGAGCCGTTGCTCTGAGTGACTTTCATTTCTACTTGCTGATTAGTGCAGAGGCTGTCTCAACATCATCCTGTAATTACACTCACGTCTATGTTATCTGTAGTGCTAACCGACGATCCGATGTTCCGGGCCTCTACAGAAAAACGGCGTGTCTGTGAAATGGAAAGTGAATAAGGAGATAGTGTGATACATCAAGATGGTGATCAGCGATTTTTTAAAATTGAGTTCATTGAACCAATAATAAATTCTGAATGGCAGTACAATACTGCATTTTCGACAAATAGTTTAAAATTGTTTCTTGTCACGCCAACTAGCACAGCACGGCAACAACAAAGTTTCTTCGTGAAGGGAAATTGTACCCAGTCATGCGACATATAAGTATAATAACATAGAGATATCTCTATATAATTCTCTTATTTTTTTTATTCTTCGAATTTAAAAGTCTGCAGCCTAAATATCATTTTTACTTGTTTTTGTATTAATGTGCATATTTTTGTTTGGTTTTTATGTGTTGGTTGTGTGCATCAGAACAATCTCTGTTATTTCAATATTCTAGAATATTATTAATTTAAAGTTGGCAGGTTAAAGTTTTGATGTGCAAATAAAAATATTTATTCGAAAACTTGTTCTTTTAAATCTCTCTAATAGTGTCACAATGCAATGTAAATTTATTTCAGCAATTCTTCCACTATAGGTCAAAGTTCTTATAGGTAGTCTAGGAAATGTGTATAATTACTTAAGTGAGAGTAAAAATTGTATTTTTATTGGTATTCACTTTTAGAACTAATTCATCTTTCATAATTGAATATATTATCTATCTTTCATAATGGTGTCATAACGTCAATTGTAAATCAAATTTCTAGACTGCTAAATTAAAATTCAAATATTTTAACTTAATATATATTGTCCAGCAACCCTTCCATCTTTAACAATAGGATAATTGATTCCAGCGTTCATTTTTATACTTGGTTTTAGGACTTTTTTCCTGGCCTTTTGAATTCAGAGAGAACTTTGGGATCTTTTGGTAGAGTTTAAAAATGAAAGAGATTTTCAAGTAGATCGCCTGTAATCTCCAGCGCTGATTTGTTTACTATTTTTTTTGAACTCAAAATTCATAGGGTTTATTTGCCTGATGAACTTTTTTATGTTCTTTCATTTTGGTAATACATCAAGAAAAGACAATGAGCCAAAAGGTAACAAGATGCAAAAAAATTTAAAAATCGGGGAACAATTAAAAGCTAAATAAGAAAATGCTTTCAGAGCGCATAAAATGTTGCTGCAACCGAAATACAAAAGTATGCAAACAAATGTTTAGACATGAAACACAAAGTAACCCTTAATTTTAATTTTTTAAAAAGAAGTAAAAAGAATGTGGCCTTACAGACTTTCTCAAGGGTCACCTGCAGGCATAGACTCAAATAAAGGGATATTTTTCCGCTAGATTTCTGGCTTTCGACAAAAGAAAGATTGACCTCTCGTGACCCGAAATATCCCAAAGAAAAATGAAAGAAAAAAAGGAAGGAATACCCGCAAATAAAACTCCGACACACAGGAAGAATAACACCAAACAGTTTGTGTTTTTTGTTTCAGAAAAAATATATCAACGCTCAAAAGACGTAAGCCATCAGGCATTAATTTGCCGTCATTATAACAAAACTATACCACTTCACGAAGGAAAAAACACAACTTAACCCTCCATCCGAGGAAACAAGAAAAATTGCAACTCCCAGACAAATTCCCCGCCAATTTCCGACACCTCCCCCCACTTTCTAGAAAAAATTTCGTCCTTGACTCCAGCGCCCTCTTTTGAAAAAAGCAGAAAAAGTGTTGGCATTAGAATCATAAATTCTTATCAACTTCGGGATAAACGAGCTGACGCCATCTCGCACAGTGGAAAAATGTAAACAAGCTGTTGACAGTAATATGACGTCATCTGACGAGCGACAAATCAGATTTTCTTTCGGTATTTTCCAGTGTGCGGTATGGCATCGGTAATATGTAAATCGCCCAGAAAGGGTGAATATAAGTGCGTATTCTTTCTCTGTGAATCTGTAGGTAGTAAGAACCGGTGTGTTTGTTTATTTTTGCAGTGTGACTTTCACAGTCCACAATGTTTTCTCATCTGTATATAGTTCATCAATAAATGTTTGTCATCAGTAGTGTTTGTTGCCTTCTGAGAAGTCTTCCACACCAAAAATGTCTTTAAGATTCCACTGACGCGATTAATGGTTACTCTGCTAAACCTTTCAACGTCATTTGACGATGAAAAAGCTAACAAAAAGAAAGACAGATAAATCCAATTCCCAGAACTCTCTCCCTCCCCCCCCAAAAAAAAATGTTCTCAAAAGTGTGACTTCAATGCCAGGACATCTATAAATCAAAAGCGAAAACAAAACGAAGGACAAGAAAAAAAAGTATAGACAGATGCTGCCAAAGCAAATTAGAAATGAATTCATTTTTGTAAGTCTTCTGTGTATAATGTTTTATATGTATGAGGTTCTGTATATATTACTTTATAATTTGAATATTTTGTTGATTTACGTAATTAATTAAAAATTTGAGAACTGAATACACTGTTAAAGGTTTGGTTGCCAAATTTGAGGGTCAGAAAGATAATTTATTTGATGTAGAAAAATTAAAGAACTTGATGGTTTTAATTGAGTATAGAAAAGCCGGTAAATCCTTTGGGTTAGGTGTACTAGCGGACCTAACTGGTTTCTTTGATTTGTTGTTGGAAGTCAAAATTTTTAAAAAATGACCAAAGAATTACTCTTGGTGCGAAGGTAGTCAAATTCAGAAAAAAAGATCTTTAGATGATGATATTTTATCCTTAAACCTCAAAACTAAAGAAATAAAAAAACAAAAAATGCCTTTCTCGATGAGAGGATATCAGAAAATGTAAAAATAAGGTTTCCTGTCTGATGTGCTTAAAGACAAGTTAAAAACGATGGAGGAAAAATTAAAAACCCTCTTCAAACCTGAAGAAGTGTTTCCGTTTCTTGCCGGGCTTGTTTCTCATGATCGGATCGAGAGCCAAAAAAGTTGTTTTCCAAGAATACCTAAGAGTATTCTTGGAAAACAACGTAGCCATCGAAGTCCCAACCAATTAGTTCAATTTCCGTGACCAACAGTTTATCGTTAGGTTTATCAAGCGGTTGAATAAATGCCATTATGACAAAAATCGTGTATGACCGGTTGCCTAAATGCATAAACTCAGAAACTGAATGGTTACGGTCGTTTACACACTGAAACTGCCCAGAGTAAATGTTCTTCTGAAAACGCTCTTATGCGATCCTTGATTGTGGCTATATTATCAACGCTCTCTATAAGACCACAGTTTTAAGATGACTCCAAAACAAAAAATCACAGGGAATGCGATCTGAGGAATGTGGCGGCCATTTCACAGCTAATAGTCAGTTACGGTTTTTCAGTTCTTCTGTAAAATATTGTCGTAGAACTGGCTGAATACATCATCCAAAGTGAGAAGATGCTGCGTCATGCACAAATACGCATATTGCTAGTACTAAACTTCACTATTCTATGTGAAAGCGGTGAAAACCCTGTTGAACCGTTTGTAACAACAATGCCAAAATGAAATTTTTTCGAAAAATTGTCATTTTTCGAATTTTTCGGTTAATTGACTTTGCCCCAGGAGTGTACAGCACCACATTCCAGCTGGTGGCCAAACCTGGATATAATTATCTGTCACTTATTTATTTATTTATGTTATTTATTTTCCTAAAAATCGAAATCTCTTGGTCGGAATATTATATAGCCCAAATTTGATTCCATTTAGTTCAAGAGATTTCAGTCATTTTTACAATCGAGCAAAAATATTCCACTTTATATTATATGGTCACCCTGTAAATGTTTCTCCATCCAACAGCGGTGAGGAGCAAACGGTGTATACGAAACCGTCCATAGAAATAAAACTTGATGTCTCTAATACAATTTAGAAAAAACAAAGCGAAAACCCGGAACTAGAAAAACATGCATGTGTGTCACTCACTGGGACAGTATGTTGTATAAAGAGCACTAATTTCAAAAAAAAATCCTGAATTTTAATAATTGTATTTCTTTTAAAGGATAAATTCTGAACAGTTTTCTTTTGAGATCCAGTGGCGTAGCTACAGGGGGCTGTCCGCCCCGGACGACATTTCGAAAGGGGCGGCAAAGTCAGAAAATGTACGAAAACAATTTTATAAATAAGAAGAGCATCGGCACTAGTTAAATCATTTTATACATAACGAAATATCTGTTGTAATTAATTCATAATTTTCACCTTATTTCGGTAAATTGCCGGTATGCGAAAAACAGATCGATGGTGGACGCGCGATTTCGCACCTATCTGCAGAGATCGCGGGCATGAAACGATCATTTGCGTTATTAGATGAATTTTTCCCCATGGATTTTATTTTCGTCTTGAGAACGTCTTTCCGCTCGTCACAGTGATAGTCGGTCGAACTTCCTTGTGTGACAAAATACCATTAGATGTGAATCGCTAATAACTACGAGACTAATAAGGCGAAAAGAATGGTTGACCCCCACAACGGATAGATCAGATCTGTAAGAATTTGTTGCATAGTACTTTTTGCCTGTGACGTCATCGTACCAGTCTAGGCGCATGCGCGTGATTGTTATGAATTAGCTTTATGTAAGGTTATAAATAAGTGTAGCGTGGAAACGCGTTTAGTTATGAGGTTGATTCTGGTGCCATTTTAAAGAGCTTGAGAAGTATTACTAGGACCCAACGTGAGACAATAAATATATTTATCAGAGTATAAGTAAAAATCGGTATTAAACTGAAAATTTCAAACTCAACATGTTTTTTGATTATAATATTCGGAGTTTTCTTTCGAATTGCACGAAAGCTACAGAATACTTGACAATACGTAAAAGAAACATTGTATTAAAATTAGAATTCAAAAATTTGAATATTACGTGAAATATGGGCATTTTTAGTAAATAATGTTTTACTGCGCATACGCGAAATGTAGTTCTATATACTGTCAACAGATGGAGCCGTCAGAAGCTACTCTAACTAAAACATAAGAAGGGAGCAGTTCGGGTCCGCGCCATAGCTTTTTCGTGAAAAAATTTTATTATTAAAAAAAATTTATCCTGCCGTGAAAACGTCGGGATAAAATCACAAAAAAAGTATTTCGTATTAATATGTAATTTAATTATCATTCTATTTAATACAATATTCACACAAAGTAGTGTAATGGTTACAGAATAGATAAATCACAAATTTATCGCATGTAGCAAGGGTCTATCGTAGCTTGTGATTTAAATCTACGGTTCGGACACGAACTGCGCCTTTCTTATATTTTATTTTGAGGTTTATGTAACTTGTAAAGGAAGGAAGGCATACTGAAAATTCGGCCAGAGCGACAAAAGTTGCAGCTACGCCATTGTTGAGATCATCTGCAGGTTAATCAGGATGAAAAGTTTTCGTGAGGACACAATCAAAAACATAATGATCTGCGTTCCCTGTTTTCTGCATTACAGAGTGGTGAATAAAAAAATTTTAATAAGGATATGATATAAGGAAATGGACAATGTCCTTTAGCAGTTAATATATTGACGATACTTGCAAATAACCGCTTCAATTCGTGATTTAAATCTTCATAATATCCATTTTTCCAACTAATTTTTATGGCGCTAATCACCAAAACAAAAAAAGTTTACCTCGGACCGCAGATAAGAGATGAAAGCTGTATTGGTTAACCTGGAGTTTAGGGTGCGTACTCACTTCGTTTACCTTAAGCTCGCCAATTGTTTGTCGCCAAGAAAGAAAGTGCCAGAACATTTGTTTTGGATGCTAGATGAAATTTTTTTCGGCGTCGTTTGCGCATGCGCCGACAGTGATTTGTTTACCGTACTACGACGGATGCCCTTAATTTCGCCTCATTTTCATTGGTCCACTGTCTGTTCTCTTCGATTTGATCTGTCGGAGTACGAATTTGAATAATACTTCGCTTGGAATTCTTGATCATTTACCAAACGATTTTTTTCTATAATCGTTCGCTTCTCTTCTGAAGATTTTCGTTCATTTAATTTGCTGATTCTCTTTCACTGTGTTGATGATTATGGCTTCCAAATATCGAACAAGGAATGTTTTTTCTGGAAACAATAGTTTCCTTGCTACGTTTCACCTCTTCAGACATCGTGTTTCACCTGTGTTCGTGCTTTCCCTGTGTGTTTCGTTTCTCAATGAAAAAGAGAAGCTACGAAGGGCCCGCTTTGCTGAAAGCGAAGCCGCTGACGTTTTTTAAGTTAAAAAAATTTGCCCGGTACACACTTGCAATGCCGAAGACATCTCTCCGATCTTTCGTTTTGAGATGCCATAGGCATCGAATGCGCAGGAGACCTATAAAATTCTCACTGCGCATCCTAAGCAGTGTTTGGCGACTGCAAATAAAATTGTGCCAAAGAAAATTGGCGATAAAATAGTACGTACCCTAAAAGCCAGGTTTACCACTGTATTCCGAAATTAAATTATTTTAATAATTAAAAAGCATTTTTTAGGGATTTCAAGGATGTCAAAATCTCCGATTTATTTTCAGACTTCTATACAAATTATATTAAAACCTCTTCTTTACAATGAAAATTTAAAGACTAACCAGTAATTATTTAAAGTTAAAATAGCATATAAAACGCTTTTTTCAAAGACTTTTTTCGATTATTGAAATAATCACTGTTTCATAAGCTTGTTCGTTGTTTCGAACAAGCAAGTTGCTAAGAAAATAAAAGACTCCAGACTCTTGTTTAGACAGTCGTGACCATAAATGAGTTTCATTAGTGTCCAAAATTGTGGCTTAACGCACACTTAACGATTTCAAGTTGAACGTGGTTTATATTTGAACTAAATATATGCGAATGTTAGCATATATTTAGTTCAATTAGTATATTTAGTTAGCAGCATTAACGACTTCAGGTACAGAGCCTTCCCTGTCATCACATAAGTTTTCTTCAACTTTATTCTGAATGATATAAGAACGAATGCTTCGCAAGAAGTCTATATCCGAATTTCTTTGATGGGAGCCCCTGAAGAGGAGCCAATTGATGTAAAAATGAGATTGAGAAGTTTCAGCACAATTAGATAATTTAAAGACTAGCCTAAAACACAGCTATTTTCCTGAAAAAACATGGTTTTCTTTTTCAACTATATAAAAATAGCATGGTTTATCCTAGGACGTTCTTTTTATTAAAGTTTTGTGGAGAATCTTCCTGTCTTCAGTTTTCACTTGAATGACTTTTATGACAAATATACTGATCGGAAAACGTATGGAATAATCGTGAACCGGGCATGGAGATTTGATTATTTTAGAAAAAAAACCTGTGAAAATTTACCTAAGTTGATAATTTGTTGTTCTACTGTATTTTCATTTATATAACATCAAATATTTCAAGTAAGTTGCTTATTACTAAATAATTTTTCATAGATAGAAGGTGTAATTCTCTCGGCAAACAAATTAAGCCAAATTGTATGTACAGCTCCATAATGCTGTTGCTATCGGAAATTGGAATTTTATATGTCTTTTTGCATTAAATGAAATCTCATGATTCGAATGATATGTCGATCAAATTTGATTTTATTTGAGTGGGCAAATTTTGAAGAATTGAGCTCCTAGCACAACACTTCATTTATATCTATTCTGAATACTGCAAACACAGCTGTCATGTTGATGAATAGATAAAATCCAGACCTAATTTACACATTTTTATGCTCTAGGGCAAAACACCTAACTGTGAGCTCTCCCCCTTTAAAAGTTTATTTATTATATAATTTTCATTGCAATTCATTCTAGTTTATTCTTGAAATATATAAGAACTCCCTGCAATCATTAAAATCTTTGAACCACCTTATATTTTTAATCCCAAACTATACTACTTACGATAAACATCTATAAAAAAGATTTTCCATTAACTTTTTTCACGTCATTTTGCTTACCCAATTAAATTCCCTCCCTTTCGCTTTTGGCTATGAAAAACATTTCCATTGTTTCATTTAAATCATTGGATCGTGATATTTTTGTACCAATGTAACGATCATCAAGAACGGTTTGTGTACGTGATTACCAATGCTAGGCACTTCTGTTCAATCTCAATTGCTGCTTAAACCAAATTATAAAAAACACGTTGGAAACACTAAGACTGGATATGAAAAAAATAGGAAAATGCAAAAGAGAAACAATCTTATAGAATACAATTATTGTGAATGATATGGATTTTGTCAAAATTTTAATAGCCGCAGGAGGGTGTCCGTATGACATTGTGAAACAGATTTATTATGGGGGGTTGAGCGGAAGGGATCATTTTGTAGTTTTTTAGGGAAAAATGTATTTGAGCGAAAAGAACTTGAGGACGAATGAGTGGATTTGGATTATCTAAAATGCCTATAAAAAGATTTTTAGCCAGCTTTGTGGTGTGGTCTTCTACAGTTTCTACACTCAAGTCAGAGTGTATAACCGAGTTTCTTATGTACCAGGGCGCGTTTGTTATTATGCGAAGAAATTTATTTTGAATTACTTGTACCTTGTTGCAGTTAGTCTTAGCTGCCAACACCTAAATGGGAGATGCGTACATCAGAATGGGCCTGCTTACTTGTTCAGATAAAAGCACTTTGTTCTTGAGTGACAACTTGGAATATCTAACAATCAGAGGTAAACTCAAATGAGTTTTCGCCCAAAACTTCTGTTTTAAATGTGATATATGTCCCCGAAAAGTGAGCCTGTTGTCCAATTTCACACTAAGATATTTAACCTCAATTACCCATTCAATGGGATCTTCGAACAAGACAAGATTTTCTGGTATTAATCTGCTGTGACCAATTCTGAATTAAATAGCCTTAGTTTTATCTATGCTAACAGCAATTTTCTAGAATTCTAACTATTCTTCTAGAATGTTTTTAAATTTTTATGTGTTGCCTTGGACCAGAGCAGCAATCAACGTAATCAATCATCAATCAACGAAAAGAAATGCGATGGTATTCGGTTTATTTTGCTGCATTTCGAACCTCTACTGGTAATAAAGCGAATGTATGTTGGCTCTCTGCAGCACTAACTATTGGAATTCGAGCAACCAAATATGGAGCAAACATGCTTCAGAGGGTAGGAATGTGCACCTGTGATCTATTTTTTCCGTTTAAAATTTTTAGTATTTTAATGAAGTGAAAAGTTAGCGGTTTCGTCGATATCTACCGGAAAAATAATCACACAAGAATGTTTTTTTACGCTATCTTAAAATTCAAAAATTATGCTGGGACACCTTATCGCCCTAACTCTATTCGTTTCGAAATTATAAGCAAATAAAACTTTGAGTCTCTAATGTAAAGCAAAATTTTAAATTTTCATTGTTATCTTGAGAAATAATATAGTTATTGACTTAGAATTTTTTTGTTGTAATGGTATGAAATATTCCATATATTCTGAACTTATAATTTTGATTTAAAAATAATTTTGACTGCATGAATATTTTGTCAAATTTGATTCCTAAATATTTTTCAATTGCAACATACTTATAAATTTTAACATTAATCGATGTAGAAAGTTATTTAATAAGCTCATACAAAATTTCAACCTATTCGTAAGAATAGGACATTAACGAAATTACATTAAATTTTCTATTTTCGCTGAAAAACGATACATTTAAGGGGGCATCCACATATTTCGAAAAAGTAACATTTTTCTTCATCTATTGTCATGTTTATTGGATATTTATAACATTAATTTCTAGATCAATGTTGTTTGATGCAAATTTCCTCTTAAAAAATCACTATAACCATTTTGTTTCTGCCGGGTTGTAAAAACATGAAAACGAAAAAATATAAATGATTTTTTTCAATTTACTGTCTTTTGTAAAGAATCTAAATCAGGCTAGAATTTACTAGCAAATCAAAACTAAAAATAATAGATCGCAAAACTTTGAAAGATGTTAAGATTACAAACAATCAAATATTGGAAAATATCGCTTGAATAACAATGAATTTAAATTGAATCCATAGAATAAATTCAAGTAGCTTCAAATAGTTTTTAATTGTAAAAAAATGTAATTAGTAAGAGATTTCCAAAATTTCGTAGTTTAATACAGGAAGTTCCACTGTTTTCGATAAAAGGTTTCTTGGGGGAAAAATAAATGCATTATTAATGTATAAATTAGCAAACGATCAGCTATTGAAAATTATTTTGATAATGCATTATCAAATTAGCAGACGATAAAGTATTGATATCTCTTTCAATAACTCACTCGGTGTCATATGCGCTCAAATTCTGATAAAATTGTATTGTTTACGGAAAAAACTGCTCCGACGAGGAAGTAAACAAATATATAGACTTTTCTGAGTATATAATGCTTGAAAATCACAGTATTTAAAAAAAATACAAAACGTTAAGTTGCCAATAATGCTGGATAAAAGCTGGTTTACATTAAGAAATATGAATACCGCACCACTTTATTTTATAACTATTTAAAGACATAAAAGTAAAAGTTATAAAATAAAGTGGTATATTTCTTTACTAATTTCATTAATATACGAAGATTTAGATAAAACGAATACCATCGACTTTCAAAGAAAACCCAGAAAATAAAGTGAAAATTCTAATGTCCGAATAAATCAACATGTTATTAATATGAATATTAATACTAACATTTCATTCAAACAGCGAATGATGTCTTTTATTCGATTACTTCCGCTCCCACAAAAGGACACTTATGTACAGTCTCGGGCGAAAAAAGACAGTATCCACCCAGCATTATTCCGGCGCTAGTCATTGCTTCTTAAACTAAAAATAACGTTTTACTGGAAATAACGTATACTAAGATATTCTAAGGTTGAAATTCTCTTAAGGGGTCATCTAGATATTCCAAATGGCACTAACTTCAAAATTCTCAATGGCAACACCCTTTTTTGATGCCATAAATAAATTTCTCATGAAAAAAATACCCCAGGATATTAATTTTGGTTAATATATCATTAATAGATTGGAAGATATTTGACATTTTGTGTTCTCGACATAAAAGGAGTCGTCTCCACATTTACTTACTATAAGTTCTCTGCTTGCCTTAAAATGTCGGTAATAGCATTCTAAATTATTTCGCACTTTAAATATTTTCAAAGTAATGATCTACATTTTACAATTGATAGAACTTGATGCATAAAA
This sequence comes from Araneus ventricosus, assembly GCA_013235015.1. Taxonomy (NCBI): domain Eukaryota; kingdom Metazoa; phylum Arthropoda; class Arachnida; order Araneae; family Araneidae; genus Araneus; species Araneus ventricosus. The sequence goes on along the minus strand of BGPR01006352.1, from coordinate 27,960 downwards.
AAAAATCGATTAATATTACACCACTTTAATTTAAAAAAGTTTTAATAGTATATATAAATAGTTAAAATTCATATTTAAATTTGAAAAATGAAAACAATTTCGAAATATGAGACGCCCCCTTCAATGCATCGTTTTACAGTGAAAATTTAATGTAACTTCAAAACTTCTCATACGAATATGCTGAAATTTTCCATCTGCTTATCAAATGGCCATCTACTTCAATTACTGTTAAAATTTATAAGTGTTGCTATTCAAAAAGTGTTTAACATCGATTTGGATGAAATATTTCATGTACTCAAAATTATTTTAAAAGTAAAAGTGTCAAATGTGTAGAATAATTCATACTACTACATAAAAAAAATTCTAGGTCAATAGTTACATCATTTCTCAAGACATCAATAAAAATGCAAAATTTTATTTTAACATTAGAAACTCAAAATTTTATTTGCTTATAATTCCGAAACCAAAAATGTTGGGATGATGAAACTCGGTATTCCAGCGTAAGCTTTTATGTAAATTCGAAATATTTTAGGAAAAATATGTGTTTTCATTGGAAATTTTGAAGTTAGTGCAATTATAAATATGTAGACGACTCTTTTTTTGAACTCTTTAGACATGGAATCTATTAATAGACGTTATTTCCTGAAAATTGATACCATTTGTTTTAAGATAAAATGATCAGCGGCGGAATAATATTGGTTGGATACTTTTTTTTCCGCGACTCTACATTAATTCTCGCTCTCTCTCTCTGAATAATGTAATTTTTATACATTATTAAAATTTAAGCATTTTGTGCTCAAAATTGATTAAGTGATAATTATCCGAAACTTCCAGTGCTCTTGGATATAATAATTTTTGCAGGATAAGATTAAACTTTTTCTGGAAAATTTCAGTTCTACTTAACTTTTAATGCATCGAGTATTTATCCATTTGAAAATACAGATAATTGCTTTTAAAATGAAATTTAAAGTGCGAAAAAAGTCAAAATTCTACCAGCGACATTTAAAGGCAGCAGAGAACTTCATTATCTAAATGTAGAAACGACCCTACTATTTCGTGAACATGGAATATGAAATATCTTTTAATCTGCTTATGGTATATGAACCAAAATTTATATCTTGGGCTATTTTTTCCTGGGAATTTATTTATGATATCAAAAAAGGGTGTTACCTCTGAAAATATGGAAGTTAGTGCAATTTTAAATATGTATATGGCCTCTCATGAAATGTTTAACCATAGAATCTTTTATTATACGTTATTATCTTTAAAACGGAACCTTTTATTTCAATATAATGCAATGAACAACGACAAAATAAATCTGGGTGGCTCCCTTTTTTTCCAGGACTGTACCACTGATCTAATGGAGCGTAAAGATATATGATCCTAGAAATGCTTTTCGAGGCGGTTAAAATTATGGAAGTGGCGAACGCATATTTACGGATCCTACTATGGTTTTGATTGAGGTCGCTTTTCATTGGCTCACAGCGCCACGTGACTTCGCTTGCTTCTGAACGATGTCATAGCATCGAGCTTAGTTTGGATTTCGATTTTTGTCTTAGCTATTGTTTCATGGAAAAACCAAAATTATCTTTTAATTACGATTATTTGGATATTTCTAAAGGGAATGATGAATTCAAGATAAAGATAATTTTCCAACTGAAATCCAAACTAAGCGCGCTCCTATGACATCGTTCAGAAGCAAGAGAAGTCACGTGGCGCTGAGAGCCAATGAAAAGCGACCTCAATCCAAACCATAGTAGGATCCGTAAATATGCGTGGCGAATATACGACCAAAATTTGGTATTCGGCCCTTTTGCTGAATACTGAATAGATATTTGGCAGAATAAATTCAAGTTAATAAATTTTTAAATGTACTTTTAAATATGTTTACGAAGAATATTGCAAAATTACATTTAAGTACACTTATTTTCAAAAAAAAAGTCTTAACATTTACTGAAATACAAGTTGCATAGTACAGATATTACACATAATTTATCATAGCAAAGCCTAATTTTTTCCGTTTATAAGTATTACCAGCTTCAGAAAATAGAAGCTCACTATATACCTTGCTTGGAGAAATTGAAAGCTATATTTCCGCATTATTTATTTATTTATTATTTTCGAAAATGTAAGTGTATACTCCATCCTAGCTATTAGAAAATCATTATCATAATAGGCATTTACTTCTAATAATTTTAATTTCGCCACTGCATTTTCTTCTGAGTTTGCCATTGTTATGTTCTGCTTTTATTTCTATGAAGCAATCCCAAAATGAAGGTTTCTCATTTCTCATCAAATTGAGGTATTTAAAATATATCAAATATATTGCAAAAATATATCAAGACGTTAACATTTTTTAAATATATATATAATAAAAAATTCAAATTTATTAATCTTTAATATTTTTTCATTTAAAATTTGAGAAATGTTTTATTTACAATCAAAACTGAAATGTTTTTAAAAAGAGGGTATTCGGCCAAATCACTATTCGTTACATCACTAGTTCGACTCAGAAATCAGTCTCCACGTGCTCTCGTAGCATTCCCCTCACTTCTAAGATCTTAAACCTTTTCTAACCTAAGTAGTAACGAATGAA
>BGPR01006352.1:0-24515 GCA_013235015.1 Araneus ventricosus | reverse complement strand
ATGACCTAGAAACAATTGTTTGATTATCTTTTTACTTAAAAAGAAATCTTATAGCTATATTCAGGAATGGCGCCAGAGTTTGACAGACGGGGGGGCCCGATTTGCCCGACAGGGGGCACGTTCTCCCAGACAGGGGGCACGCCCGGCTGTATGGGGGGACGAGTGTAATGAAATTGGTCTCAAATTTTCGCCAGATTATTATTTATCAACTACAGTTGAATACCCCGTACAAATATTTACCCCGACGGGATACAAAATTTTTTCCCGATGGAGGGCCCAGCATCCACGACGGAGGACCCTGTCCCCCTCTGGCGCCACCCCTGACTATACTAAAGGCCGTAAATGTATAAATCTTTTGCTGGAAAAATTGGACTCTCGTAAGTTGAGAGGCTTTATTGTATAGCAACGGATTCCGAAACCCTCCGCGCTTTCGCGCATGCGGCAATCGGAATTATTCTCATTAAAATACAGGAAAAGTGAAAAATGGAAGGGGAGATGTTTGAATTTTACTTTGCGTGATCTAAGAAAGAAATCAGGAAATGAGCTCATCTGACTTATTGCCTGACACTCCTTTCCTGCGTAAAATCGTCCAAAAATGGTAGTCTCGGGATACATGGTTTGACAGTAACCATGTACATGCTGTGTAATTTTCGTCTGTTCCATCATGTAAAGATCTGGAAACACTATTCATTGTGTCGTTTTTCTTTGTCTGCTTAAACCAATGTATACTTTCAATATATATGCTGAAGAAACGAAAATTGAATTTACATTGTACATATAATTTTGGTAAATGTTTTATATTGCGTGAGATAGAAATAGCAAATAAGTACAGTGTCAGCAAGACAGAGCAAGTTGTACAGAAGGACAGAGTAAATATACCACTGTGTTTGGATATAAGTTTAAAATACAGCATTTGTATGACCTGTTCAAAAATAATACTGAAAAATTCGTAACCGTTTGTTTGGTTCTTTTGCATGTGCGCCACGTGACTGTGCCCTCTAGGACATGGACTAGGATGGATGAGAAATCCAGCTTAGTTATGTTCGCTAACCGAACATTTTTTGTATTTTTTCAATAGTTAAATGTTGACTCGACCAGCTTAAGGAGTGTAAGTCAATGTTTGGGACGGTTGAGAACAGTGTTCCAATACATTAAATCTAATCAATAATACGGACTAAATATATTGTTTTTAACAATTATATTTACTAATACACTTCTGTATAAAAAAAGCGTCAATATATTTGGCATGGGCTGTATTATTCTTATAAACATTATTAACTTGTCAATAATTGCATACCCCCCAAAAAAATGTAGTATGAGCTATTATATTTACGGTCTGAAACAACATTTTCTAAAAGTGGCGATTCTAATTTGGACTTTGCATTTATATAATGATCGTGGCAAAGTATAAATGCATGTTCTGTTTTATATTCTATTAAAATGCAACACGGCAACTTATTTCTTTGCATTGATAATGATAACAAATACAAAAGTTTATTAGGAATGCATAGAATCTAACAGCAACAGAAACAGCAAACACGTTTCCAAAACATATTGATTAAATAGAAAAATAGTGAAGGCAATCAAACGAACAGAAGACAAACGCAAGAGAAACTTCTTTTGTTTACTTTTCCGTACTCATTTTACCCGTTTTATAAAATCATATAGAGATACAGAAAAGGTTTTAGCGAAAAGTTTAAAATTACAAGTCCATCATAGTTAGAACACAGAACTTCTTTTACATGTTATATTGACATGTTTTTATGTTAAAATGTCATATTGACATGTTTATAGGCTCGATATTATAATTCGCTCGATACTGTAAATTGCGAAGGCATAATGCAAAAATCGTTCAAAACACTCGAGTGCAGACCGCTGAACCTAGAGCAACTAAATTTAACAGGGAGTTACTTCTTGGGTCTTCAAAAGGTTTAATTAATTAATTAATTTAATTAATTAAAAATTAATCAAGGTTTTAGAGTCTTTCCTCGATAACTTCTGAGCATATTTTCATTTTTACAAAACATTGGCTTTTCAGTCATACTAATTTTATTTCTCTAGATATAAATACAAATTAAGGGAAGTTTTAATTGTGATAGAGGTGAAAATACAATAATATTAACAAAAAAAGAATGTAAAAGAACGAGGAGGGAGAAGAATCTGGTGGATGATGTCATCAGAGGCCGTCATCCATGCAGATTTAAAATTAGAAGAGCTGTGGAGAAAAAACGACTTTAAGGTCTAAATTTGAATTTTCCTCTAAGGACTGAACCTATTCCGGAACAAATTGGAAAGAAAAACATTTATCCATAAAGAAGAAATTCAAAACGGTCTTTTAAACATAGTCTGGAATAAAGGGGCTTAAAATGCCTTACCTCTCTAGTTGTAGAATGGAAAAAAGCGGGGCTCAAAAGTGAACTTGATTTATAGGTGTGCGCACCTATCTCCATCTAGTGAGAGATACACTAACTAAAAACCTAATAATTTTTTTGTTGTTTTTCATAAAGTTTTTATTTTGTTTTTTAATATTTTAAAATTTTTTAATTGTTTTTATGCATTTTATAATTTTTAATTTTATAATTCAGAGACATTTGCAGAGGGTGGGGTGGGGGTGATTCATGTAATTAGAGACCTAAGAAATTCATGTAATTAGAGGCCTAAGGCACTTCTCTGAAAGGAGGTTCTCACACACTCGTGCCTCAAATCTTAATCCTTCTCAAATTTATCTGTTTGGGGTTGCTTATTTGTTATGATAAGATTTTTTGTATGAAGGATAAGGAAGTGGCTTAACTCTACAGTTCTTTGTTTTTACAGGGTATGTGTAGAGATATAATATTACAAGGAACATTTCTGTACCTTTCATTTTATTTTCAAACGGCGGAAGCTGTAGTCATAAAAATTATGTTTAAGCTATAGTAAAGCACCTATGAGCCAGGCGCGGAGAAAACTTACAGCGCCATCTAATGGCAAAATTCGGATTTTGCCTTTTTTTCCTAAAATCTCTTAAGACATATGATAAAAAAAAACTTGTTTAATTTAATTGACCGAAAGAAGCGAAGTAATGTTTTAACTTGACCACTAACCATCTCGCCTGTTTGTCTGTAAATATGTTTTTAGTCAGTAGCGGCCAAAGGCGTTGTTTGATTTTCTTCGAATTTCATGAATGTTCCTTAAAGTTATTAAAAACGATGTACCTGTAAATATTTTTATTATTTGATTTTATTTCAAAATGGTGCCCGTTTTAATGGCTTCAATGTTCAGTGAGTCAGTGTCGAATTTAGCATTATTAAAGCATGTAGGATTCTGGTAGTAGCAAGAGAAAACTTTGTTAATACTGATAAAACCAGAAATTTAATTGTGATTTTGAAAATACTAATAAAAGCAGACTTATGTGAACAGTTCCCATTCGAAAAAATAAAGAATTAAACGTTTTAAGACTGCATTGAAAAAACTCTTAAGGCACTTTTTTTTTAAGTGAGATTTTTTGTCCACAGAACTACTAGTAACTAGATTAGAGCACATAAAACGAACACATTTTTGGTCACAATTTTCATAAAAGCGTCATCACGAAAAGCGGAAGGCACTTACTCGTCATTAGGCTTGTTTATTCTTCTTACAACCGTAAAGCACACCTTCACACCAATAACTAATTAAAATACAAAACCAATCAACCTGATATTGAAACTTTTGTTCCAAATATTAACCAATCAGTGTGCTTGATGATGGACTTTGACAGCCCGCCTAGAATTTTCTATCGACTGTCGTTGTATCGTTATATTGATATCGTTCTGTTCGTTGTACGCGTCATTCGTTGAAAAGCATGTCTTATCCCTCCATATTACATCTAGGAACGCTCTGACTAGACCTCTGAGTAGTGCATGATCAATCTACATCACGCGTAACCTCTCTGAACATCAACTGCCCTAATTCGCTCAGAATTTTCCAAACATGGTGTTATATTGTGAGCTATAAGTGTGATGGTTTTTTTTCCTTCTTCGTTTCCTTGGTCCGAGATTGTCGCTTTCACAAGTGCCTACGTGCAGGAGGACAGATTTAAGGGTGACTTTCTCCCTCACTACGAGCGGGGGAAGGTATAAGGTCACTCTAAAATAACGCCTGGAAACAAGTGTAACCAATCAGGCGTTGTTTTTTCTATGACGCAAGGCCAGGATGTAGAGAGGGGTGAGATCCCTTGACTTGAAAATTTTTCTTCGGGACGCGCTGCTGGATGATTTTGAAGAAAGAAAAATTGGCGCCCATACCTCGTTCCGGTGGGGACTGTTCGAATTGCTTTTCTTTTGCTCAGTTTTTGCACGAAAATGCTCGCTCGTGTAATGTTTCCCGTCTGGATCAGTAGAATAAGGTGCGAACTTGTGTGACGGATAACAATTGACGAAGTAGGAATCCGACCATTTTGGAGATCGCAGGGACCGTGCAGGTTTTCAAACAGATAAGACCTTTTTCTTTATCACTATATATTTTTTCGTATTTCATGACGAACAATAGTGAAAAGTTATTGGATCCAATGCCTCCCCCTCTTGATAAAAAAAAAGGAAACTTGATGACTATTTTTAAAAAAATCTCTCGGACTTTTGAGTTTCCAAGTTAATTCAATATGTGTTTTTTCCTACATTATGTTCGCGAATGTTGATCAACATTATTAGTTTAAGAAAAGGATATATTTAAACTGATATTCTGTAATCTAGATATATATATATATAAGCTAATGTCAATGACTTTTTTTATATACCAATATAAATAAATCTTTCAGTTCTTTTTTTTTTCAGGAGTAATTTATCGCATTCATGTCTGACATTATTCAATCTTCCTTTTTGTATTTATGCATATCTTTTTTATGCATATCCTTTTTAAAATGCATATCTTTTTTTTCTTTTTTTGGTAAAAAGGACATTTAAAATATATACGAACAAATTAATTTAACAAATGCAATTTTTGAATCTACTGAACTACAGTTTTATATATTTAAATGTTTATATATTATATTATATAATGTCAAGTTAACAATTTATGTGTTTATATATCAATTCATCAAGTAAACAACATAGCACATGGCTTTTTGAGAGGCATACACTCTTAGAAATTATTATTAACTAGAATAAATCTGCTTAGAAATTCCAATGAAAGAAATGCACCTTTTACGCATTCCTCCCTTAATATTTAGTAAACAAGGCGTCTTTTCTTATCTAATAAAATGATGTTTTACAACTTTATAACTTGCTTTATTCCTGTATCAATTACCGTCTTCGAGATGAGATTGTTAACTCCTAATTTCACCGCTAGATGACGCTGTAAGTGGTCTTAAAGCTTTTCGAATAGCCATTACCTAATTTGAACACTGGTATAAAATATTAAAAGATCAAAACATTAAAGAAAAAATTGCTAAATTGCGTAATTAATTGAAAATTATATGCATTAAAAATTGGCAGATTTTGTAGAGAAAGTCAGTGTAACAACCACAGATTGTAAACGTTCTTATAAGTTTTTGTCTGCACATCTTTGAAGTACATGCATAGTAGAATCGTATACTTACACGGGCAAATAATGAGAGGGCAACTTTGCGTATCCAGTGGATAATTGACTAGATTCATTGGGCACCGAAGAGTCAGAGTCAACCTGTAAAAAGTTACCTTCGTCAGTAAACAGATTTTTTTTTAATTTAGATATTGCAGAATGCTATGTTACGACGAATACTTGGCGGAATATAAATCTCGGAACCCCTTTTCCATCCGTCTATCTATTTGCGATTTTGATCGTAATAGATACGTATCGCGCTCGTATAGATACGGGCAGACAGACAGTCTTACCTTGGATAGATTCCATACAGAACTTGAAGGAATTCTACAAATGTGTTGTAAAGTCCGCATACCAAATTTCATCAACCTAGCTCAATGCGTTTATGAGTTATTGTGTTCACAGACAGTCAAAATTTCAAAATTGTGGTTTTCGGGCTTAGGGAGGTTTGAAACATGGAGATTCGACAAAATCTAGAGGTCGAAAGTTTTGAAGATTACAGTATGTACTTTCTCTTTGTATACTTCGTATACCAGAAAGCATTGTAGAGCCTCCGGTCATGGATAGCTACGCATGAGCTATGTACGAATGATATTTGCTTTAATATATTCTGAAACATTCTTGATGATAAAATATAACACATTTTTAACCCTCTGCGGACAGGTACGGCGTATATCGAGCGCTAATGAATATGTACTGATGAGTCGAATAAACACTAGCGAAAGTGAGAAGCTCATTAACTTCTTATTAAGCCTTTGCGGCGCAGTGTGCCAGCTGATGGCACACCTAATTTCACTCGCTTCTCAACCGTTAAATTCAACTATAAATGGAAAATAAGAGGTTTAGGATAGGGATAATAGTTCTCCTTTTAGAATATATAGCAGTCTTATGAAATTTCGTTTCGGAATAGGAATTATTAGAGATAAAGTTTGGGAAAATTCCTTAACTCAGAGAATAGAAATATTTTCGGTTCTGGAAGTTCACAATTTTAGCAAATTAACTCGAAAGTTTTAATTTATGATTTTCTGGAAGATTCAACAAATTTGTTTGAGTGTATCAGGATGGCTGTATCTAAGGGGGTTCTCATATGAGGGGGTAACCCCAAAGGGGGACGACCCCCCCCCTCGAAATGAAGTAATTTTTTTTAAAAAAAATTTCTGTAGATTCTATGTCTAGACAATAAACTAAACCCATTCATAGTGTTTTTACATCATATTTCAAAAAATTTAATGCCTTACGCCGCAAAGGGTTAACATTCCTCCTACTTGCTTCGATAGTTCCCATTGACCTTGAAGCAGACGGTTCGGATCGATCGAGCATGCAAGTGCATCATGAAACAGCGGGAAATTTTCCCTCCAGAACCACATTCGACTGTTTTGGAAGAATTAACCCTTTAACATACAATGACGTCTCTGACACGTGCATCGAATTATAGAATTTTGGTTATTTAAATCCGTATTCAAGTCAACGTAACAATTAATTTTAAATACAAAAATCACCTTGACAAACTTAAACGTCTCTAGTATCCTTTACCGTCTTAAATAGATTAAAATAATAAAAAATATCCCAAAAATGGGTGGTGGCATCTCATTGAGAGGTTAAATAAAATCGTATGTCAAGGGGTTAAGCAAGAAAAGATCAGCTGAGGATGAATCTGATGCATCAGATCTCGATGGAGAAGCGATCAAGAAAGCGATTCTGATATTGATGTGGGAGACAATTTACTTCACGAAGGGAATATCGACTCAAATTTATGAATCATCCATCTATTCAACCTCTCATCTAATTATGCCATAGAAAAACAGAGCTGTGATTTACTAATAAAATAGCCCAGATCTGTCTCTCACTGATCCGGTAACACTCCAACGATAAAATTCGCACCATAGCATTGCGAGACGTTAAACAGCATTATTTCCTTATTCGAGCACCTAAATTTCAGTAATTTTAAATTTAAAAAAGTAATTGTTGTTCTAATTTCAAATTTAATAGTTCTAAAATAGTGAAATAAAATTTGCTATCGATTTATATAAAATTTACCTCGCTATGATCAATAGTTCCCGAGAAATTTTAAATTATAATAATCATATATTTCAAATTAATTTAGGCTTTTTAATAGAAAGTAGTAAGTCACGTCAGTGGTATACCATGCGCGTGATATAGTTTGGACGCCACGATGCATCTGATTATTTATTGCAATCGTGATGATATAATTTGATAATATTTTTTGGCAACGTTAAAATCTACACAAAGGCATCTGAAGTACAAGGAAAATTGTTAAACAACGAAAAATATTTCACACTGAATGTTGTTTACCAAGAGGGTTTTTGAATAAAACAATATGTAAATAAAAAATATTTAATGTCATAAAACATATGTTTATTTTATTTGTTTTCAATCAATGTTAAACATTTCTCTCGCATATATATCTATTTAAACCCGTCACATTTGACGGGAAATCTCTCGAATGAAGAAGCAATTTGCACCCGTAATGCCATTACGGGTGATTTTCCCGTAATTAAATAAGCGTACAGTTGGGAAAAACGAGATTCGAACCTGAAACGGGAAAAAAAAAACCTAATTCAAGTGTTATACGAAAGTAACCTGTCCGCATAAGGTTAACACAAAATCACTTATCTTCAGAGCCAGATTTACACAATTCTACGCCTTAGTCCAAAGCATATTCTGCGTCCCTCTCATAAAAGTGAAAATATAATCAGTAGTGTTTCTTTGAAGCATATAAGCACTTAATACAATATTTGAACCACATTAAATTTTTAATTCAAAATTACACTAGTTATGAAATAACGCAACATTAACACCTGCAAAAACACTTCACATCGAATTTCTTGAAATCATCCGAAATACCTACTGGAATTTTTTCGTTCGCGCTTTAGGCTTGAAGGGTCATTGAAGTAGATAGATCTCATTAAATCTATTTCAATGCAAAGAAGTGCAAGAGGACGGTAAGGTCCGCAGAAGACGAAAAAAATGCGTTGCTCAATATATTTAATGCAACGAATGTAAATTTCAAAAACATCTTTTACATCGCTTTTTTTAAAATAATACTGAAAAATGTGTTAATATTTCTTTGTTATTTCTTCTGATCCCCCCCAAGTCCAATTATGCTGCCTCATCGTGGCGAGGGTGGTGACCCTAGGTGGAATGGGCAATGTACGTCTGCAGTTTTTTCTCCTGGCAGGGTCACCCAAGGCGTGAAGGCCATTCCATTACACCCAGCTAAAGCATAAAGGCAATGGACAAAGTCAGACTTATTCCCTCGGGCGTCCAAGGTCTAGTGCCAACAGAAGCAGCACTCTCCTCCTTTACCATGAATCGTTCGCCTATAGTTCCTGCACTGGTTCGTGATTTTCTGTGGGCGAGCGGACTCTTGGACTTGGTCTAGCTGAGGGCTAGAACAAGTGGAATAAGAAACAACAACATGTCTTCTGACGGCTGCGTCCTAGGCCAAGGCCTAGGTCGGTCCTATGGAAATCTGGCCCTGCTTACCTTTTGCTGAGTATAACTCTCCCTTGTGCGACCAAGTACACCATGCCATTTCTAAGAGGCTGTTCGTGCTGCCTCGCAGATCTGGAGTTGAGTATATACAAGTCGGGCTTCCACAGGTTCTGTTCGCGCCTTTTCAGATCGAAATGGTCATCGCAGTCTCTGTTCTCATCTCGGCACTCTGGAGTCATGAGCCTCTTGTCGTCCCAGAACAGAGTCATGCGAGTATCAATGATAAGTTCCTATCAATTGAATATGCCATATTTCAGAATTTATTAGCTGAATTAAGACACGGTTTCATTTGCTAATAGATATGTATAAATCATTCTACCAATAACAACTTCCGAGAATTCATTGGTTATATAATATTTAGGAATTATGTATGATTAAATTAATAGAAAAATGCAAGTAATAAAAAAAATTCTCATCAAAACCAATGGTTAAATTGCATTCAAGAATTTAATATTATTTCAGTAAACATAAAGTTTCAAGAGTTACTTGCGATCACATTTTATCTTACAGAACATTGCAGCTAATTATTACTTTTCAAAAAGGCATTTTTTATGCGTTTTTATTAAATTTTTATAGCATTTTTTATGAGACGTTTTTCTCATTTTTTATGATAAAAACGTTAAATCAAGTTTTTGAAAAAATTTGGTGTTTTGTAGCTTGGATTTCAAATACCGTAAATGATTCTGCATTAATTCAGGAAATTATATAAATTGAAGGACGAAATTGCATATGAATTTTATACTTTAACTACCACTATGAATTTCATACGCATTATCCAAGCTCTTTTTTTATTAGTTTTTCAGATATTGTTTTTGGATCGCATTACAAAAATTTTACTTTGTATTAATTGATTGACGTATTTAATATAATACTTTATTGAATGATTTAAATTTAATGTTTTGAATGGATTATGGATTTATTAATTGATTTAAACAGCAACAAAATAACAAAATGGCAATTCTATTCGCATTTTCCAGAATTCTTCAGAAGACATGAAGAGAAAATTTTCATTTATTTACCATTCTAGCGTCGCTGACGTCATCCACACTTATGAGCTGAATATTCACGGAAATGGCCACTGGTTCTTCTACAGAAATAAAATCAGCAAAACACAGTTTCTATCACACATCAAAAATATACAAGAGTAAAACATTACACAACTCTAACACATCCAGAACTGAATGGGAAAGAAATATTACAAAATTCTATTTTTATAAGCATAAAGTAAGGCAAGTTAAATAAAAATGTAGAAAAAAGGAAAACAATTATTCAGCAAAATTTGTCGTAAAATATTTATTTATTTGTTCATTAAAATATTTAATTTTTCAATAAGACGTAGGTTCGTAGAATTATTGATTACAGTCCTTTTTAAATAATTCTTTGATAATAGCTAAGTTATTGGCGAAATTTCAGCTTTTAAAGTGAATCATTTTTTTATCTCTAATAATCATATAAATTTGCAAGTATTTTGATTTAAATAGTCTGAAACAAACTTTTACTCCTCTTGACATAAAATTTCGAAGAACTATATTTTCATCAGGTACCACTGCATTCATAAACTACCATTCAAATTACATTTCAAAGTCATCTTTTTCGCAAGTTTTGTAGGATTATAGATCTTTATTCCAGCTAAAATATTGTGCTTTTATCACAACAATGATAAATGAAGAAGCAAGCAGTCTTTCGAAAAAAAATAAAATACATTAACTATTTTTATTTAACCAATTGTAAAATTAAATACGCATTTATTCAATTATTTTTATTGCATACCTAGGAAAAAAACCGTGACATAGACATATTGTTTTAAAGAAATAGCTTCTATTAGCTCTCAGGTTTTGTCAATAAACCGAAATTGGGTAATATGTCTAATATAACGAAATAAGTTTAAAAGTCTTCAAACTTTTTTAAAATATCTTTTATCATCGGGAATACAAATATAGAGATACCAAGTTTAACACATTCTTGACTATAGTCAATGACAACTCAATTTGATAGCAAAAGAAATAATAAAAGTTGTATCATTACGTCCAGTAAAATAGTCCGAAATTTGATCGAAATATTTTTAAACATTTAATTTATTTCTTTCAGTATTTAATATTACACATTTAATATTATACAAAATGTGGTGTAATATTAAATAATGTATAATTATTGAATATTACACGACATCTTGTTTATCGATATTACAAGCACTGAACCTTTATTTGAAATGAGAGTTATATTTAAAGTTATAGAGATCTTTCTAAACACATAATTACATAGAAAAATGTGTTACGTCATTCATTTATGAGAGATTCTACCTTTCTACTTACTCTCTACTTGAAATTTCACCGATTGTGATGAGCTAGCTCAACGTGACACAAAATTTTGTACGATTTTATTCATTTAATTCATTTCTTTTATCTCTATTTAATTTTAAATATTATCTATTGATTGCAATGAAACCATATTTGAAAAAAGATACATAATTTTATGAAAAATCTGTTTTATGGACCTTAGACGCATAGAAAGACGTATTACATCATTCACAAGTAATGCGGTTGTTTCTAGCTTTCAATTTACTGTTAACTTAAACTGTTTCTGTCTATAATAAGCTAAACGTTCAAATAAAAATAATCGAGAAATTTAAACTGCTTCATGGAAATTTTGATGGGCATTTAACATTTCAGAAAAACGAATTCTTTATCAGATATTATCCAAAAGTTTTCTTTACATAGTATACGTATAAAAATATCTTTCAGAGAAATTGTTGAGGAAACTCACTGTTTTTATCTAAATACCTTAATGCAAAACGCTGATGCTCATAAAATATTCAAATATGTTATTAAACACGAGATTATTTGAAAAATAAACGGATGCGGGCATACATATTTTCTCCTTCATGAAAAAAAAATAAAAGTTTGAAAAATATATGTTTTGGTTTTCTTTAAGAGGCAAAAGAAGAGTAAAAACTAACCAAATGTTATGAGATCTGGAGTAATTTCCGTAATTTCCATATCCACGAAAATTTACTTATGCTGAAATGACGTAATTATGATGTTTTTGTGAAAGTAAAGCTCTGAAGGTAATGCTTTGTATGCGCAAATGAGTCCATGCGTTTCAGCTTGAAATTTATGCATCCAGCTTGAAATTCACAGAAAAATAAAATCTAAAAACGAAATCCTTTTTATGTTATGCGTTAAATGCAATTTATATAAGTAAATAGCAGTTAATGCATAATATAAAAAAAGTTTTACGAATGGATAATACATGTCTGTAATTTAAATTTGAAGTGACTAGTAAACAATTCTTATCTCTTCGTGTTGCATTAACTTACACGAATGGATAGTATATGTCTGTAACTTAAATTTGAAATAAAATAACTAGTAAACAAGTCTGATATCCTCGTCTTTCATTCGTGTTCTAAATGGACTTCTTTGAGCATAAAACAACTATCGATTGAGATATTTCGCAATTTCATCATAAATGTTTTTGAATAACATAGATGTTAAGTTTGCTCATCATAAATGGTCTCTCGCTGGGAGTCTGGCCAACTTAAATGTAAAGTTGGAAAGTTAGAGATCCAGTTTCAGAAGCAGAATGATAAGAGGGTGATCTGATTAATTTGTATTTTTCTCCATGTTTGAAATTATCATTTAAAGTTAGACCAGCTGCAATAGGCACTCCATAATTAAGCTTAATTTGTAAATCGCATGGAATTCACTTTTGGTTTTCGTGGCAGCCAATCATTCAAATTATACAAGGTGATTCAAAAGTTATTAGACAAACTTAAAGGGTAGGTCAGGGAAATATAATAGGAACAAGTTATTTTCTTTATAGAACATGCAGCTGTAAATGCAAAAATCGACAGCTACAGGAGGGGTGTGTGTCATTGCCAGTAAATTAAGTAATAGGAAATGATAAACCCTATAAAGTACACAGAACAAGTTTAATGGAAATTCACAGTAGCATAACAACCCAGTTGAATGAATAACAACATGCAAAGCGTGTAATCGCTTCAGAACGGCAAGTCCTTTGAACTCTTAAGTAAACCAAAAGTTTGTTGTTGGTGGGGTAGACCGGGACTAGTTGGGCCGTTTTTTCTTCTAAGAATTTTTGAAAAAAAGGATTTTAAAATTGTTAATTTTTTTTTATCTGACACTATTAGTGTACTACCTTCAGAAAGAATTCGTCAAAGTAAAATTGGAATATATTAACTATCAGTATTAATTTAAAACCTCAAACTGACACCAAGTCGCTTAGGCCAACCTGCCGCGATTGCGGGGCAAGTCAGCGTAGTTTTTCTTAACAAGTATATTGCATAATAAATCTCGAGGTAAAGTAAAAACCTGGAAGATTCTATTATAATTGTAACTATAATTGATAACAATTTGAATTAGCTTTTCTTGCTACCTGTATCTGACCCTTGCCCCCCCCGCCCCATTCTTCCAAAAATTTTTAAAAACTTGAAGAGCAGTTCCAAACGGCATGTCACTTCCCTATCAGAGCAGTTAACGAAAAATTATCACATCCTAAGATATGAGTTCTCTCAACAGCAGCAGCTACTCTTTACAGGCACCAGTTCTTGCAGTGCTCCAG
Organism: Araneus ventricosus; assembly: GCA_013235015.1. Taxonomy (NCBI): domain Eukaryota; kingdom Metazoa; phylum Arthropoda; class Arachnida; order Araneae; family Araneidae; genus Araneus; species Araneus ventricosus. The sequence goes on along the minus strand of BGPR01006352.1, from coordinate 10,889 downwards.
CAACAATCCCACAAGATCCAGATGGACTTCCACCAACACAACCTTTGCCTTCAACAACAGCAGCAGATCATCTAATTCCCAGAAACGAAATTATCCAGCATCACCAACTTACCATTACCGGGATTAGGACCCCTTCGGGAGCCATGGGCCCCAAAAATTACTTGCTTCATTTGTTTTTGATTGTTCCTCGAAATTTAGTTTATACAATTCCCTTCATTGTTGTAATGAAAAGTTATCATTATTTTTTGCATTATTTTTCATTATTTATTTTCATAGATGTTCAGTGTCTGAAGAAAAATGGTTTTTTACCACCTTAATTAGAAAAAAATTCTGTTTAATAGCAGCAGTTTGATATCGTTCAATTATTTCTCTAAATTTAGCCTTATTAAAGTTTATAGTAATGCTTTTCATTGTTGTAATGAAAAGCAGATCATTTTTAGATACGCTTTTTTCCACTGTCAAAGCTATAGATTTTAGTATTTTATTTTTGTATTAAATCTTAGTTATTATTATGAAAATCTAAGTATGTGTTTATAAGAAATACCGCTTTAGTTTGAAGAGTTTGATCCAAAAGTGGAAAAAATCTACAATTTTGATGCAAGAAATCTGTGCTAAATTTCATGCATGTGCTCGTTGAGACATTTTTATTTTTTAATTATGGTGAACGAACGAACGAACAGATATTATTTCAAAAATTAGCTTTAGCTTCCAGAGAACATCGAAATTCTTGCAAATCTCGTAGTCAAATATTTTGAGGAATTTAATACTTTGTGTGTAGGATATTTGTAATATGACGTAGTGTGTTTTGTGTCTTCGGTGGGACATTATGTAAATTCGGGTGCCTTGCATAATAAAATACTCGTTTTTGCAGTAGCGGATCCAGGGGGGGTTGTTATGGGGTTGCAGCCCACCTGAGCTAGACCAAAATTCCTAATTTTTTTTTTCAAATCACACCTGTTTGTTTTTAATCTCTTTTTTTTTCAAAATGAAACGTGGTAACATTGTTTACTGGCTTGACAGGTTCGAAAATTTTAGCGTTAGCACGGTCGAAAACATTTTTTGGCTAGTTATCTCATTGTATTTTTATTAAATTTTCGAAAGTATCGCAGTGTCCTTCGTGATTCTTATTGTCAGGTGAGTAAAGTTGAAGTGTTTTGACTTACATAAGCCATGAAATTACGACGATATAAAATTTTTATGACCTCAGCTCCCCCTCTCCGTCGGCCAAAATCCTGGATTCGACACTGCGGTTTTCATTTCTTAAAGAGAATTGTTAGTACTTAAAGTCAACGCTAGGGAAAGTTTGGTAATGTAACAGCAATAAGAGTGAGAAATGAATATGTAATTACCAAGCGAAGCTTAAAATTCTTAGCTGTACTAATCATTATACTACACGATACCGATGTTATTTATTAGAAATCCGGCTCCATATAAACACCGTTCTGATGATACAATAGCTAAGCACAGCATTTTTCACAGTGATCAACAGATGAGAATTGTATGTCTGAGTGTAATTTTATTTAATTTTTTCATGTTGCAATATCAGAAGCATGACTTTGATATGCAATGCTTTTAAGATACCGTCATGCCGATATGTTGCGATCCAACGTGAAAATATCGTGTATTGAACATAAAAATTGGAACATCAAAAAGGTGGTCATATTGAAGAACATACAGCCGCCGTATACATTTCTTAGAAAGTAAAATGGTATTAAAACGGAATTCCTCACTTGTCCCATGAGTTGGCGATGAGCTTTGGTCGTAATTGTTGAACAGAGAATTGATGAGCTCATAATGATCCTCATGATGTTCTGTTTCATCTTCATGATGCTCTTCTTCATAATCTTCGGCCTCAGAATGATCAGATTTCCTATAATCAATTAATACACAAGAAATGAGTAAAAAAATCATAAAAATTTAGAAATATTCTGACCTATTCCTATTTGTTAAAATTTGTAATCCTGATAGACTTTCATTGCAATACCAATGTTTATCATGAAAGACAAAATATCTTGGACTTATTTAAACAACTTAGTCACCTGGATATTCTTGAAGTTACCAAATAGAACGTCATCCCATACCCCTGCGCCTATTACCATCACGGCTACCAAACGATTGAATGGGTAAATTCATCTCTCATCTGTACATAAATATAGGGTGTTCACTGAAGTCGCCCCCCCAATTTCAGAACGACTGCAGCTATAGTATTAAAACTGGTTTCTAGTTATAGTAAAGCTGCTATGTGATACCTCATGATTCCGCTTATAATGTCACCTGGCAGCAAACTGCGGAATTTGCGTTCCTATCTCTAAAATGGTACAAGAAAGAGGAAAAAAGTCAATTACAAAGTTGTAGAACATCATCGATTTAGTACGAAAAGACATCTTGTGTATATTAATGCTAAGAACACTGTTACAAGATTAAACGTAATAGAAAGAAAAAATGACAGTTATCACGAGATAACTTTCTTTTCTATGTTCAAACCGTTATCCGTCAGCTGCAATACACATTTGGATCCTTATTTGAATTTCAAGTTGTACATTTTTCAAGAATATAATTTCGTTGTACATTATTCAACATATTTCTTCTGTATATGCTACCCCTGACAGCTGCGCCATAGGCCATGTCTAGGTTGGCCCTATGGGAAATCTGGCCTTGTGTGTAGAAATGTTTGTTTAGAACGACCCAAGCAATTTTTATGAAACATGTTTCATCAAGTGATTTAGACAGTTTAATTGTTGAAATTTGATTTGAACAATGGGTCCCACATTGTTCAACTGAAAATACTGTGATGAGAAATTAATCCTAATTCTCTCCCTTCTGGGATGGGTGGAGATGAATCAGCTAAAGACGTTTAACATATGGACTATTTAGCTTGAAATATGTCCGGATTTCTAAAAATAACAAGATGCCCAAAATAGGCAAAAAATGGAAGAAAATATTAAATGCTATATACTAATATATTCTTCCATATATGAAAATTTGTACTTTATTAATGTATAAGTCATTTTAAAAGTATCTGAGAAATATTCTCTCAATAAATAATATCAACTAACAATATATTATTTATATAATTTAGTTCCGTTTCTGTCTTCCAAGAGATTTTGGCAGGAAAAAGACAGGGCCTGGTTCTTTTATAATCGTAAATAAAAATCTAAAGAAAGTTTGAAATATTAAAGATTCAAATTTTATATTTTGACACCATGAATAGAAGGGTAAGAACATAGATATAACTCAATAAAATCAAAAAATGTATTTTGGCCAGTCTCTTGTGCATGACACGCTGTTTAACATGACACAGTTTCAATAAAAAATAGCTCCGTTTATTTGAGTGGTAATTATTCGTACTTTAATTTGGATCATATGCACTTTGATAAAAAAGCAATTTGCACTCATAACAAATTAATTGCATGAGAAAGAAATTATTCCTCTGTAATTAAATTTATTCAACATGAAATATATATTTCAACATTGAATAAATAAGATGCACATAAAAAAATATTACCCTTGTATTAATAATCTCCACTCCAAAACAGATACTTTCCACTTTGCGTGCATCTATAACCTCTTTTTGCAACTTTCAAACTGTAATTCAATTTGTTATCCTATTCGCGTGATTAGCTGATAGTGAATTAGGGATCCGGTAGAGATTAGTGAATTACGGATCCAGTAGGTATTAGTGAATTAGAGATCCGGTCAGTGAATTTATTTAAATTACTAAAAAAAGTTGTAAATCATAAAAAAATAGTTTTTTTTTCATGTATACTTATTTTAGAGAACTCAAGTCATTAAAAATAAAGGCTTTTTTAATCAGAGCTCCATGTACCAAGTTTAAAACATCAAATATATAGTGCAAAATATTCGAATTAAAGTTCCATGAACCAAGTGTACGCAATTTAAACTAAAGTGGAATTATATATATCCTGTTTATCAGCGTCTTTATGATTAATTTGTTTTTCTCTAAAAGTTTCAAATGTGTCATTATCTATCTAATGTATATAGGATGTCCCAGGAAAGTAGAACAAGAATTTTTTCCCTTAAATATTGATCCTAGACATATAGTTCCAATCACAAAGTTTAATCAAATAAGGCAAGAATTTAAATAAAGCATTTGGCTTCCAAGGAGATTGATGATAAGAAGTTAAAAACAAATTTAATTTTTATGTGTCCACATGGTGCAAAAATGTCAATTAGTAAAGTATTTATCTCACACTCTTTATATATAAACTAAATTTCACGACTCTATCTACAAAACTTACTGTGATATTATAAGGCAAATTTAGTGAGTTAGATCATTTTTCCATACCTCTGACTGCTGTTTGATCCAGTCTTTCGTTGCACATTTCAAGGATAGTATAATATTTCAATAAGTTATAAATAGTGCGTAATCAGGAAATACCAATGTATTTGTTAACTCTCTCTAAATCTAAAAAATAGTCAAATGCATTAATTGAAGTTTTTACAAAAATAGTTCGATAGATTTACCTTTAAATAGACCAAACTTTTATTTAAAAAATTATTATTCAAGTATTTTAGAAAATTACAGTCGTATCTTTTTTCGGTGAGTGACTTTTAACAACAGAAAACGAATACGCAGTAACCAGCTAAGTTCCCGTCGAAGCAATAAGAAAGTGAATCCGAAACCTAAAAGAAGCCAATGAAAGAGAAATAGAAGAAAAATAAGTCTAGAGCGTGATGACAAATCTTGGATGAGATGGAAAGGAAAAATAAAAAAAGAAAGAAAAAGAGCAATATTTGGCCTTCCGCCAAACAGGAGCATCCGAAAATCCATTTCTGGCTAAGTTCAACGGCAAAAAGGATAGCTATTCACCGTCGCCCATCATATTACTTAGATTTGCTCAATCAGTGATTTTTGTTGCTTTCCAAACCTTTTGGTGTGCAGCCCCATCCTATGTCTCTCTTACTTTTTCATTCATTTTCTGTGTTCTTTTCTTGCTTTATTTGTCGTTTATACTCGAACTCTCAGAATCGAAAAGTAAATAAATAAGAATAAAAATGAAAATACTAGTTTTTAAAATATTTAAGTTCTTCAACTCTGCAGCTCTGAAGGACCAGTCGCCACTGCCTTTAAGTAAAACTTAGAAATATGCACAACACTGAGAGAAAATAATTTCATATGCTTGTTCGATATTAGGTTATTTTCCTGTTATGTCTTAAATTTTCATTTTTTAAGTTGTCCTTTCATTCTTTATCAAGTAGATAGTTGTAACTATCTGCCAATGAAACAGTGACAGTATGCGTCTGTAGCAATTTTTTTCAATCCATGATGATTGTATGATGTACTTACAAGACAAGTATTTACACTTCGCAGCTTTTCTATGTTGATTAAATTTGTATTTCTGAGCTAAACATCTCCATAAAAATCTGTGATAATCCCCTTTAAATTTAAAAATTTATATATCTCTTCAAGTTTTGCAGATATAATCGTGAAACTTAGTTTATGCATGGACGAGTATAAGAGGAACATTTTACTCATTGACACTTTTACTTTATGGGGAACGCATAAAAATGTAATTTTCTTAACTATTTTTATTCAACTTCCGCAGAAGCCAAAGTGTTTTCACACAAATTCCCACCTAATCTGATGAAACTTTGTAATTGGAGGTATATATATCTAAGAAGTGCAATATTTAAGGAAATAAATGCTTAATCCACTTTTTTGGGACACCCTATATAGTATTTAGTCTCTATCACACAACTTTCTAAAAGGATGTATTTTGCATCTCGGTCACTTTTTCTTTTATTGCTTCCCTAAAATTTTCCACTTCGGTCTAAAATGTTCTAAGAAAAAAAGAATTTATCTGATAAGTCGGAAAATCTAAATTCATTAGATTAGATTTGTGGAAGGGTTAATCATCTTCATTCCCAGTTACAGATATTATACCGAAAATCACTCCCAAAATGCGGAAACCTAGTTGCTAGTGAGAAATTGTGGAGAGAAATGACAAACTGGGAATTTTTTAACTTGGTTTTAGCCATTCAAAGCTTTGCACTAAAAGATCATGGATAAATGTATCCAATGAATATCACAAGCACGAAAAAATATAATCAACATAATAATAATTTTATGCTGGCATACTCACTGAAAAACTCGTGAGCGTTACGCAAAGCAGGCCTAAATTGGACCAAATGTTACCAAATTTGACATGAAGTTACTTCTTGGATAGTGGGTTTTCAATAAGAAAGGGTTTTTCAAAATCTTAATTCGATATTTAATTTATTAAAAGCTAACAAAAATTTTAAATTTTTTCCTCAATAGCTTCGAAGCACATTATCGCACGAAAACCACCTTTCCATCACTTTAAAATTCAAGAAATTAGCTTTCCAGTTATTATAATTCCATTTCGGTGTAATTTCTTTCTTTAACCCTTCGAGCGTTCCATTAATTTGATCGCATAGCTTTCAGGTTAGAGAACTTGGCTTTTTAAAGTGAATGAACCTGTCCCTTTTCTGTATTTAATCAAATCTATTAAGTCTTAACAATAATTTATTCATGGATGTTTGAGAAAATATACATATAAATATGATTTATCTGCTTTTGAATTGAACATAAGAAACGGAAAAAGCCAGAGGGTTAATTTTAATAATTTTTTTAATCAATTTTAAACTCAATTTGTAACAGTGATTTTAACTGATGTAATGAAATTCTAAACAATTTTTTAAAAAAAAATTGATATAAAATAATAAAATAAAATATATGTATATATATATAGAGAGAGAGAGAGTGTAAATCGAAAAATTAAAGAGTATAAAATGTGAAATGAAAAAACGCAATAAAAGCACAATAACGTTTCTTCAGGGGATGAAATTATTGTGAATTGCTAAATATGCATGCTAAAATTGCATTGTGTATGTGATATATTTATATATTTTTCCATCTGTTACTATTCGCATTTTTGTCTTTACTCGGATTTATTTTCAATTCGTTTTTTTCATATCCTTTCGAATTTGATATGAATGTTTGTTATTTATTTTATTGTTTTTCTATTATGTTTTGCCTCTTTTATATATATATATATATAAATAATAAAAATAATAATATAATATCTTTCACTCGCGTGCTTTTGTCAATGTTAAAGTTATGATTTTAAAAAATTGCTTTCTCTGGACATTAATTCCAAAACGAATTTTCACTTTCGCTTTTATTAACATAATAATAATTTTAGAATGGGAAACTTTCTGAAAATTGCGTGATGTAACGAGAGATATGTAAAAAACTTTTGAAAAAAATTCTTTTACCAATAGTTCTCAAAAATATTATAAATGGCGCCCTTGAAACCTACTGAGTGCAAACGTAATTTTGCGAATTTTTTTTTAATTTATAGTTTAGAGCTCTAAAATTATTGAAATATTGCATAGTCATCAAGACACAATAAATATACAAAAGTTAAGAACTCTAGTGCATTAAGAAGTGAGTGAAAAATCGATCACAAAATTCCAACCTTACATACATACAAACATGGAACATTTCGAACTTAGTAAAAGCGTTTAGTAAAAATACTTTTGCACAGAACGCAACGGCTAAGGCAATGAAGCCAGAGAAAGAAGATCATGCCTAAAACATTATCTATCTAGAGGTTCGAAATTTAAGGATGTTTTCTGTTTCTTTGCTAAAAATCCCAAGAGTGCAAGGGAACATACCTCGAAAAAGAGCATGAGGCAAAGCATACTTATCTCTAATCCCAGGAGCGGAATTTTTCTTCATTAAGCCACTGCATTCCCAAAAACTATTCACAACCAAGAGCACAACAAAAGATTTTAAAATTCTCATTTGTAATCATTTTAGCTCGCTTTCCACTGAGAGCTGATCTCTTTCTCATTCATGATCGGAAACTCACTGCCCACTTTCGGAATCGCCTACTTACTTTGTGTAAATCGTTAATTCCTAGCAGCTTATGTCTTGCTAAACTTTTAGCACACTCTCGTATTGATTCTGTTCTAACTAAAACGTGGGTAGGAAACTCACGCAATATTGGAAATATGAAATATTAGCAAGGGTAAATATTTTCTGAGGCGAAGTATTTTCAATCCGTTTTTCTTCATGTTTAATTTTTTTAGGCGAAATAACTCCACTGTCATTTTGTCCTATCTTTGAAGAGACCAGCCCCGCAGATTAGCCTCCCTTGCTATGCTATTTATGAACAATACCTTTCAATTATTTTAGAATGGCCCTGAAAAAGAATTACCAACAAAAGAGGCAGCTGTGTAGTTTTCAATGTGCGTAATAATACGAAGGAAAAGAATTTCGATAGTGTTTGCTCAGTACCAAAATTTAATTCTACAAATACATAAGCGAACATGCTTAATCACTTTTTGAAAGTTTCGTTATTTTGCGATTTTGCCTTTACAACAAATATTTTAACAGAATTATCTTTTAGAACGAATACCTCATTTGTTTTTAAACTAATGGAATCTTAAATGGAATTCCCGTAGATCAGAATATACTACAATTTAATTTGGACTCTAAAGATAAATGGAAAGAAATAGAATTCATTTTATGAGGTTTGTGCGGAAAGTAATTTAAAAGTTGGCGTCACTATTTTATTAGCTGACATTCTCCCAAATTCTACATGTTCGTAGAGTACCTCTATCTCAATACAAAAGTACTTCTCAATATGATTCTCAAAATAAGCAATGGGTATGCTTCTAATTTTAACTCTGACCGCATATCTCGCTATTTCCGCGGGTTAGAAACAAGTCTATTGTCTGCTGCGTCCTGCGATTTTCACATGCTAATGTGTTTACTTAGTACTTTTATAGCGTTGGATCATATTATTCTAATAAAGCTTTGCATATAAATAAAAGCTCTCTTGGCGAACGGTATTTGAACACGTTTGCAAACGTTGCATTGAAATAGCTATTTAAAAAATTACGCAGTCAGAAGGTTAACCTGACTTTTGAATTCTCTTTGGAAGAATTCAGGTGTACACTGCTGTATGCACTTTTCCACAGCCACTTTCACCCCATTGGTATCATCAAATCATTTTCACTGAATACTGAATCACCCATGCACATGCCTTCTGTGGTTGTCGAACATCTTGCATTCTTCCATCATCAAAACCAAACTCTTCAATCAAAGAGATCGAGTTGTTTCTATTGGATACTATAAAAAGATTAAAGGAGATTCAAATCTCTAGTCCGACACATCGTAGTATGATAATGTTTCGGGCTCGTTTCGTCTGGCTTGATTGCATCAGCCGTTGTATTCTGTGCGTGATGATTTTTAATTTACGCAATTTATAGAAAGAATGCTAGTCTAAGAACATTATCTAGTTAAAAAGGCATCCAAGGTTTTGAAATATGTTTAAGCGTTAGTTAATAATAAACTGTGAAGTCTACAATTTATTTTTTCTTAGTAGCACGAGAACTATTAAAACATTCACACTCAGTGGCGAATTCAGTATTTGGGTCTGGAGGGGGCTGAGGTCATAAAAGTTTTGTATCGTCGTGACGAATGTCAAACCTCATGGCTTATATAAGCCAAAAATTTTAACCTTAGACTTTACTCACCTGGCATAAGAATCATAAAAAAACACTACAATACTTTCGATAATTTAATAAAAAAATAATAAAATACCATGTCAAAACAATGTTTTCTACCGCGTCAGCGTTACAAGTGGAATGACTACAAAAGTGGGAAAATTTTCGAGCCTGTGGGGCCAAAAAGCACATCACAATCTTACAATCACAATTTATTCACAATCTTGCTACTTTCCTGCATGTCTTTATATCAAGAAAAATAATTGTTACAAAATTGTGTTTAAATCTAATTTTGTAAAATATTTTAAAGTTAATGAAAACATTACCGGGAAATAAATTGGTATTGCTTAAAAGCTATTTTTTTTAAAGTAGTGTAAAAATGGTTTTTGTGTGATAGTATACTCCAAAGTTATTAAAGAAAGATGTTAAAGTTTTCACCAATTTTAATTAAATGAAGGTTAATGAAAATTAATTTAATGAAGATAATATTTGAGAAACCCTTTCTCACTGCACACCTAAGATTTCCTTACTTTATTACGCAAGAAGTACATGTGTGTCGGATTTGGAAGCTGTTTGTCCAAAGGTGTGCCCTATATTTTTTAAACGATTTTTACATCACGCATCTCGGATGACGTATCACGCAATTTACAGATGGCCTATAAATATTATCATTTAAATGATTTATCACAAAAATTTTGCATTGTAGTGACTTCTCTAAATTTTACTGGAGTGAACGAAGGTGTTTTCTGAATCTATTATCATAAACTAGAATATTTGTGCCCGTCTAAGACGGACTTTTATCTTCCCAATAACGCTTGAACGCTTTCTATTTCAAAGATAAGGGAAATTCACTTCCTCCTTGGAAAACCTCTCCGAATTCTAAGAACTCAGATATTGTAATCAGATTAAGAAATAAAAAAAGCAAAATCGCTTTGCAAAATATATAAATATTCAATTCCAAAATCAAGTACGAAAAAGAAAGAACCTTTTTAACAAAAACGAAAGTAAAGATCTCCGAGAAGTGGAAAAATAAATTAATTATAATTAATTAAATATTTGAACTCTGTATAATGTCTCTTGCCTTTGTCTCGCCTTCCATCGTGCAAATCTCTCTCTTGCTAACCTTCGATTCCTTTCAGTGGGATCTTCTCTATCTCTATTGTTTACCAATAATAACGCTTGAACGCTTTCTATTTCAAAGATAAGGGAAATTCACTTCCTCCTTGAAAAACCTCTCCGAATTCTAAGAACTCCTTGTTCCCTCGCTCCGAACTCTAAGAAAAGAAAGCCCTTTCCTATTCCCTTCTGGGCGAGCCACTTTTGGCACATAGCTACACCCACATTCCTGGAGCGTTAGAGGCCTCCAGACGGTGTTTATATTATAGATT